>JAWQUT010000497.1:171296-187010 GCA_033807755.1 Ellobium chinense
CGCGAAAACAGAGGTTGTGTGTGAGGCTGGTGGAGGATGGAGTGAGGGTAATTTCAGATCGAAAATTTTGGTATTTTTCCAACTGTTTTGGTCCACATGCATATATGACAAAAGTAGAAATGCTTATTATCAGTAATTACTCAGTCAAAGTGAAAAATATTTAAGAGTTATAAGTCTCCTGTCAAGGCGATACCCATAGTTTTTAGTTACTATAGTTTGGTTTATTCTAGGCATATGCCAGTACTGAAGATAGATATATACATCTGAATAATATTTACAATATTTACAGTATTATTCATTTGCACCTCATTTCTTGCGGTTATCTGTCGCACATCAGCCTATCTATTACAATGTATCGTGCCATCGTTTACAGCTTGGCTGTCATCCACTTCCATTTTCTCACAGCTCTCAGATGCTCTCTCTTTCTTCTTTCCTATCTCTTTCTCTTCACAAGCTGTTTGTCCGTACACGCTTTCATGTTTTCTTATCATTTAAAATAAATGTCACAGGCTCCAAACTCCCACGACTTTACATTGACAGAACTCCACCGTGTCGGTCGAGATCACAATATTAACTTTCTAGGCCTCTGGGGAACCAAAAGTTTTATTTTACAAGTGCTGATCAATTAAAATTATCATTGCCTTGAGCAAGTTATTCATATTGCAGATGGGTGGAGAGGGAAAAATGTGAAAGCATTAACGACAATATGATTTTTAAAATGTAGGACTTTTAATTACCCCAAGGGAAGTTGGTTTACAGGGTCGTAATCAATGTTGTACATCTAATTCATAATGCAAACACATCAAACGGTATACATCATACATATAAAGACATAATATAAGTACATTATATTACAAATTGAATGCATATAAACAAGTCATTGCTGGTCGTCCGCATCGCCTTGATCCCCCCCCCCCCCCCCCCNCTCCTCCTCCAAGTTCTAAAGCCAGGTCCTCATTCACACTTGAGTCAAGTGGGGAAAGGGGTCCCAAGGGCGCTACAAAGTAAACCGCCCGGCCCAAGAATCGAACATACAAACCCTAGACTTGGCAGTCTTCAATATCTGAGTACGACTTGTAAACCACACTACCACGCTGTACTGGCTGGAAATGAACCCGCGACATTTTCTTGTTTTAGTTGAACCCAATGTCGTAAACGTTTAACTGTGTTTCGTCACATAAAGACTTCACATTTGCTTCTTGTCACTTTTGAGTGATGTTGGATATGGAGACATCAGAAGTACGAAATTAATTCTACAAGAACAACTGTTTTAATCAGTGCACGATATTGAGGGCTTGCGCATTATCGATGTTACCATTGTAAGAATTACATTCGTGCATCGGTGCTGAAAATATCTTTAGTAGCCTTAAAGCATGCAGACTTGATGTAACTCTTACGACGGTATGAGATCCCATCATTCATGCGCAAGCTCTCAATTAACATTCACCGGAAACAAGAAAACAACAAATGCTATTTTTCTCTCCCTTTTTATATCTAGAACATACTGATAACGGGCGGGCTTGCCGACATGCGGCGTGCTTCTGTAATGCGCAGGATATTTTTTTCTTCTTCGATAATGGACTATTTAGGAGATGTTTTCGTGCAAAAACACAGGTTTTAGTGCGCAAGTGTTCTCCGTTCTGCATTTAGCCCCTTATGCAATCCATGTAGGTAAGCATTCTATCTTTAATGTCATATATTAAGGCTTAAAACATTCTTGATGTTTGAGGATGGCAAAATATGATTTCAGTGTTATTTATAACGTTCTTTGAATGGCAATAAGAAGAAAACGTAACTGGTATCAGTATGACACCTTGGGTTTGGCAAAGCATCTTAAGGTGTAGAATCATAAAATAATCTCGGCTGTCTTGCTTAATCCCGCATGGACACGTGACTTCTGCCAGGGCCAGGACTAAAAGTCGTGCGATTGCGTCGTTTGTCGCTTTAGTAGGGCATTCCACTCTACTCCAGGCGTGGGCAGACACTTGCTTTTTTTTAAGTATTCGCGAATCCGAATACCTAATTACACGAGAATCGTGAATCTGGTTCCGGGAGATGGGAAAGGGGGTTGGTGGAGTTTGCCCTGGTCATGTTCCACCTATATCCTTACAGAAAGCGGGATGACGGAACCGACAACGCACATTGTAAAATAATGTTTTACCCATGCTCAAGAACAACTTCCACTCACTGAAACAAGATTATATTGCTTAGAACTAAGTTGACACCACTACGCTTAATGAAAATTTCCAATTTCAAGTCATTCATTCCTTGCCTTCAGTTGGGGGAGATGCTCTGATTTCCACTATCTAAATAAGTACAATGGTTTCGCTCAGACCGGTTGGTTTTCTAATGGGTATACTCGTTTGCTGGGATTCATGACTTGGATTTATAATCTGATTCGGGATTCGGACTGTGGCTCGGAAAAGGACTATAGCGGCCTTGAGGTGCCAAAAAAGTCATGGTTCTGAGTCCGGTTCTCACTCGCTGCATGATTAGACCAATTACAGCTGAATGAAACGAGTGCCACAAGAAAACATCCAAATACACGTTCTTTGAGCCTCGAAGGCAGCTTAGACTTAGGAGCGCAGACGCTGTAGTTGTAGCGTACAAGGAACCGGTTCCCAGCAATCGGTTCCTCGGAATCGCTTTTAGGACATGCAAGTACTGATTCCATAATCGTTTCCTCCCTAGGCCTATTCTGCTCTAGTGTATATGCAAAACCAGTAACAACAGGGAAAACAACGTAAGATGTTTATTTCAACCAAATGTTTTTCTGGTGCTTCTGGAGACTGCCAAAAATCCATAATCTATGTCAGATGTCATTTCACAGCATATATCGTGACAAAGTGTTTGAGGGCGTTCTTTTAGAGCCATGTTTTGCAGAGTGCAACGAATTCGGGATATAAATAAAGATCCGCTGACGTAGAAAGTAAGCATTGTAAATCATGAAGTAACATTTTCTGGTGTAGGCCTATTATGTTCCACAATTTTTGAAAAATAGTCTGTTACCGACTTGCCGCGTATATTTCTTGAACAAGATCTACTGCTTGTAGTTTTCTGAAAGCATAGGTCGAATTTTTTTTTCATGCTGCCGCTAGCGTTTCTATTTTAACCAACATACGTGACATCTAAACAACACTGTCATGAGGGAGATGCAATGATTGAAGCCTGACTTTTGCTGTTACGTGATCCTAGTCTTTTGGACACTACCATATTTAAAAAAATAATAATAATACATAATGATAATAACATCTTGCCTTTATACAGCGCTCTTTCGCATAACAGCCTCTGAACATCTCTATATATATACAGAGACAGAAAGCAGCTTTTAAGAATGTAGCATTTGTACCCACAGGCTCACACACTTTACAACAAATTGATAAGTTAGCAGGCTGTAAAAATTGTTCAAAATATTCTTTAAACACATGTATTTTCAGCAGTATTGTCTAGAATATTTGTTTTCGAACATATTTCGGTAGTTTATTCCAAATGAATGGTCCTGTGGACGTAAAAGCTCTCTTCCCAAATCTTTTTATGTCTGCTTTCAACGCGGTGGTGCAGCTGTTTATATTGTGAGGAAATAAAAACAAAGTATAAGACATGGTAATTATATTTCGGCAAAAGAAATTAGCATGCAGGAACATTACCGGAAATAGTGGAATGTTAGTCAACTGAGCAACATGAATTTTCAAAATGTAAAGAATTTTTCAGTAAAATAAAAGCAAAGTATAAGTTAGTGCCGGATGCCACCAATTTGATGGAACCTTTCAAGATGGCCGATGTGACGGAGGAGAGTGGTCAGATTCGTTGCATTTGCAGAACAGCGGCTTGACTAGTTGATAAAGTGATTAGGCCAATTACCAGTGCTGGATTAACGTAAAAGCTGAATAAACTGCAGCTTTCAGCCTCACAGTCGGAAATGTCCACATAAAATTTCATTTTTTTTCTGCTTTTAACATGTTATTACTTCTTTAATGAGAGCTCTTATGTTATACCCTTCCCATAAAGACTCAGTTTTACAATTCCTTGTAGCGATACAAGATTCTGTTTTGATAAACATCTCTTTGATTTCTTCTGGTGTAATCTGTTAAACAACGGAGTCCCTTCATCTGCCAGGGCTGATGAGTCCAGTCGTGTTGTTTTGGCGGTTGAAGATCTGCTTCATTTTCATTCACTCGTTATCTCTGCTGCCGAATGTTCCTTATAGTTATATGCCTATCGATAGTAGATTCTTTAGACGGCATGCTGTAATATATAATGATGTGAACCAACATGCAGTATGCTGACACCAAGCACGAATCAAATTCTGGGACCGGAAGCAGCAAGACTTTATAAACAATACGTCGTTTTAATGATAACACATTTAGGTTGCAGGAGCCAGATTGTAAAAGCCCCTTTGAGCCATTTCATAAAAATGTCTTCTCGAACCACAGGAAAGTTCCGAGATGGCCAAGACTTGTCTGCAGGTCTGGTGCCACCACTGTGCTCAAATTACGTACTGTTTACGGTGGGGATCCTTCTGTTAGATTTTTCACAATTTTAAATTACATGAAAAGGGTTAAGAATTTGGCCTTCTTTTGCAGATCACAGGCCTGCACAAATGAAATCCGCTGAAGCCACTGGGAAACACTGCCTGCAACAATTATTTTTTACAAATTCAGAACTGAATTTCACCACTTCTGCGGTGTGGTTTCATGTTATATGATTTTTTCTACACAATCTGTCCTAAGGAAATGAATGGGAATTCTCAATTTTCATATCTGGAGAGATGTGAAGGGTTTTCCCATGCACTCACACATTTCATAAAATAATTTTCTCAACACCGTATACTTAGCAGTATCGATATGCCCGAAAGCTGATAATCCTAGTATAGACTAAGCTGATTCATCAGAAACTGGTATAATGTTAGCAACTAGGTAAGAAATCTGGGAAATTTAACGTCACGTGCAGAAGGATCTGGGAGCCTCGAATACCATCTTTAATATCGAGGTTGAGATATGTCAGAGCTTTGAGTAAAATTGAATTATAGAAAATACGGCTCCATAAAAGAGCATTAGATACATAGAGTATACGAGGTTTTCCAGTATGTGAGAGTCCAGATCTGGATGTTCATATTCTCAAATGAGAATCCTTAGACAAAAATCCTGGATAGAACTTACTTCAGCATATTGATCTGCAGCGTTTGCTTGCAGCAAAATTCCGTATAATATTACAAGCAAATAAAATCCTTTCTTTAAAAGAGGTTGCCATGCTTGAGCAGAGAATTTCTAATAATTATCATAAATATACGGGGATGTGTCTGGCCATTTGTGGTCCCACTATATCCGATGTTTCACCCCAACAATTGTTACAATATCAGTCATAATCTGGATGCACTGTTACAGTTGACTGATATTCCTCCATTTCCTTCAGTGTTCCAAGATCAGATAAGAAGTACTTTATTCATCCTTAATAGGAAACTCGTCTCCACAGTTGATTTAAAATTCAAGATACTGACTGTATGATTGACATACAAAAATATTACGCTTTAACAACTGTCAATCATACAGTCAGACATAATAATTATACCCGTACATCCCTTGCCCCTCCCATATATCTTGATGATTTCTTCACAATTTGGCCCCTCTCTCTTACACACTGTGTTTTAAATTCCTCTCAAAAACTCCGTTTCACCATCACATCAGTTTTGTTTTTTTAATCCCCCGTACTTGAATTCTTGCATATTATTATAAAATTACAGTATTGTGTTTTAATTTCTGGACTCATTACCCAGTGTAAAAAAAAGAGACTGAATTAAACACAAAAAGAGAGAGAGAGAGAGAGAAATATCAGACGGACAAATCAACTACCTTGGCTGAAAAGACGGCAACGTTAATCAAAATCAATATCAACGTCTCCCATCGGCCCTTTAGCTAATTTAATTCAGTCTGCCCACCTTAAAGGGAAAGGCGCCTCTTCTACTGTAGATTTTAATATATCATTGTGGTGCGCACTGTCCATCCATGCAGAATTACGCAGCGTAGTGCTATATAGTGCACATTTTCCTGTTGAGGAAAGATGCAGTTCAGAAAAAATAGATTTCACTTATATTGTCACCACGATCATTAAATTTGTCTTAAAATACAAGTCTCAAATCTGGTGGTGAGGTAACATTTATATTATTAAATGAAGTTTGTCTGAGATCAACATCTACAATAGATCAAAAGGGACACTATTTAGCGCTTTGGTGCGGCAATTTTTCATGGAAAAATCTACTGAATTAGACTGAGGCAGTTGCGCACCACAGTAATGCATTACATTCTCCAGCAGAAGAGTTGTCAGCCCCTTTAAAGTGTTGCCCGTCAAATACATAAACAAACTGATTCGAGTCGCGTCGGCTTAACCTCATCGTTATGTCATATTTTCAAGTCCAGAAGTCACCGAGTGGGTCATTAGGTTACTGGCACCTACTGTTGGTTACAGACCTGTAATGTAATGGGATTGGACCCTTTTTACCTCTATGAGCTATATTAACAATTTGAGCTGCACTCTGAACCCAAAGTGTTAGCTTTCAGTCACTTTCACCCAGACCCATACCAGACTGAAGCTCATTATGTAGCCCAAATTTTAAGACTTACCCAACCCTAGCAAGCCCATTGAAATTTTGAGCTTGGTTGCTATTTGTAAACAGAGCCTACCTTTTTCACTGGTCAACGCCAAACCCCTCCTCTTCCGCCTGAGCACACCCTTGACCTGGCAGTTCCAGCCCAGGGCTAAATAGTGCCTGGAAAAATAAAGTAAAATGGACACGGTTTCCCATGATATCAAAATTTGTTCCCTGGAGCCCTTATTACTGGAAGCAGGGCATGCCAAAAGAGGGAAAAGGGGAGATGAAATATAACCCCTAAGTAACCAATAGTGAAAGTACAACTACAGGCCTGTAACCTGATTTTTCTTCTTTCGGCCTTATAAATATAATGTGTTGTTCTATGCTTACATATGCCACCACGACTTCGGGATATTTCTCCCATGGAGATTAAAGTACTTCTTTTGCCCAATCTTTTAAGGGGAAAAAAGAGGGGGTGGGGGTGGTCGGGGATCAGTGCCCAAAATTTTTCACAAATCTCATTCAAATATAGTCTTATTAGTCTCCCAATTTTTCATTAGGCTGGTTTTGACCGGGTACTAAGACATAGACCTGATACACTTTATTTTTACATCTAGAAGACTCAAATTGTACCTGAATTTTTTTTAACTGGATGCTTTATTTAGATCACAGAGATAATTGTACAGAGATATTTCTACATCCTGATACTGGCTGGCTAGACCCCAAAAGAGAGGAATTTTAAAATGAGTGATTTGGCCTTCTAATAGATGTCTGAAACCACTATCCTCTAATATAAAGAACGAATAACACTGGGAGAAAACCCCGCTGGCCATTCTCTGCTATTTGAATCTGTGAATCTGAGAACCAGTTATGAACATACTATTAAATGCAAAGGTTTGTGCTTGCACGTAGCTATTTTCCTAAAATAGTTTCATAAACAGTTTCCTAGCACTTCCAAAATGATGATACATGAATTATAATAGGAACATCTTGAAACTAACTAAGATACAGAACAGAGTACGCTGTGCGCAAGTTACCCTCGCGATATGTTGTTCTTTACGCATTCTAATCTGAAAAGGTTGGTTTGCACTTCTCCGCGATATGTGTCGTGCCAAATTTCGCCTGATGGGGCTTAGTACCTCTGGGAACCCTAGGATTGAATTTTGATGCATGGACTTATGAAACAGGTGTGCTGTTGGTATTTAAAGTTACATTGAACATTGAGTGAAGAACTACTGTAAGTTCATCGATCCCGCGTAACTCCTATGCTACGCCACGTTTTTATGTTCCGGTACTGAAGTTGCCAAATTACCACGGGCTCATGAGCCTGTACGTAGGACTATTATGTGTATGGGACGCACCGGTAAGATGTTAGGCGCCTAATAGAAGGTCAGATCACTCATTTTGTACAATCCAATTTATCCGCTAGAATATAAAATCCCCCTTTTGGAGGCCCTGCCAGCCAGTATCATAGGGAAGAAAAATGTGAAATGACCTGTGATCTAAATAAAGCATCCAAGTTTAAAGTTCAGGTACAGTTTGAGCCTTCTAGGTGAAAAAAAAAAAAGAATATAGTGTGTAAGGTCTGTGTATTAGCACGCGGTCAAAACTAGCCGAATGGAAAATTGGGGACCATATTAGAATTTTAGGTGACCTTTGTTTGAAAGCGATTTGTGAAAAAAATTTGGGCGTTGACCCCTCTTTTTCTTCCCCTTAAAAGATCGGGCAAAAGAAGTTCTTTCACCTCCATAGAGGATCATCCCAAAATCTCAGTGGTATTTATATATTACTATTAGCACAAAATGTTAATAAGGCCATAAGAAAAAAAAAACAATAGATTCCACTAACCCTAAGTCGGATTAGACAAGGGAAATAGTCTATACTTCCGGGGCTACTCCAAGGGCTGTTTGTATTATTATTCTATACGTAGTGAAAGGGTTGGATATAATCGTTGGTCCATGAGAGAGCGGAAAAGTGGAGATGAAGATAGTGGAAGGTGCAATAAGCGATGTCGTTCGTTTCCAACTCTTATACATAATTGTATTACTTTTCTGTAAAATGTTGCAGTAATATGAAAGGTGCTCATCCGTCTAAATACCCCTCTGCTGTCGTTCGGAAAAAAGGTCGCATGCATATTACGCGCATTTTTAGATAAGGCACTTATAAACATTTCCCCTTTGCGCCCGGCTGTGTGAATTTATTAATGTTCACGGCTGGCTCTCCCGGAAACAATTAAGGAGCAACGAGAGAATAAACCAGACTGAAAGATGGAACACATTAATTACCAGGTTGCCAAAAGGTAAATATGATTTCATTTGGTGCACACTCTTGCATTTGACGGATTGGGGTCACACACACTCTCAAGACCACTTACGTCAAGGTACAGAAAATAGTACACGAAGTAGATTGCCGGGGTGGCAAGCCCATGCCGAAAGCTCGCTCCTTACCAGAGAGCTTTTATTTGTATCTTGAGATTTCTTTAAAACCGTCATGGCAGAGACAGGCATAGAGATAATGGCATTTCCTGCTGTTAAGTTCATGTTGCGTTACACACTAGAATCATATGAATTTCACGCCTGGTCAGTAACGTGCTATGTGGTCGTGACAACAGGAAATGCCTTATCTGCATATGCCTGCCTTTGCCATAATGGGACGTAACAGATGCGAAATTGAAAATAACGGCTGTTTGGCCTGCTGGTTCTCAGTATCCAAGATGCCAATATATACTCTTAATAAAAAATATTAAATCTCAATGAACAGGATGGCACAGCCAGCAGTAAGTACTTAGTACAATTTTTTAAACTCTTGAATCAGTCGAGGAGGCCACATCTTATGCATGACGTTTTCCGCAGGCAGGCGGTTATTTATGAATTTTACATTGCTGCCTTTAATGCAGATTATTTTGATTAAATTACATTAGTGCTATCAAAAAAGAAAATTAAAATTAAAATAAGTGCGCCACCGAGGAGTTCTTGTGGATTGCAGGACTTAAAATGGCGTAAATACAAAACGATCGTAAGATTTAGAACTTGTGAAGTTCTAAGTCATAAATCATTCATTATAGTCAAAATATTATACAGGTTTAACTTCTTGCAAAATCTCACTTGCAAAAGTGGGAAAGGCGGAGAACCTGATGTGCACTGTTTAGATAACAGCCAGGGCTAAATTTGGAAATGATATGAAGGAAATTATCAGATTAAATGCCCTCCCGCCTTCCCCTTCCCCTCTAAAAATGAAATATATTTTAAAAATCCCCTTTTACAAATATTATTATATAAAAAAAACAGATCAAGCCTAGATCTAAGGCACCGTGGAGGGAGGGAATGGAGGGAAGCTGGTAAGCAATTCGAGCAGTATGACAACTTTCCAATACAATCTGTTATGATTAAGTAAGGCCTTGGTGACAGGCCGACACCTGCGTCTTCGCTATTGAACGGTGCCTTTCAGATAGCTGTGATACTAAAAAATAGCAATCGAAGCGCCATAAACTCGCTGAGTGTCTCTCATTAAAAAGATCTCAATTCGAATATTTGATTTCATTCACACACCGGCGGTCTCTGAGAACAGTTTGTTAAAACACACCCCACTCAAATAGAAACGAAGCTCTGCTTTTAGGGAAACAACTTGTGTATTTCTTTTTGTGGCTGACTGATTTTCATTTAATAGCTGCCTCTAAATTTATCAACAGGAAGCATTTTACTTGTATATAAAGAGACTGTCGTATTCAGTGAATGATTTTCGGTTAAGGCTGCGATAAGGGGAAGGGCTAAGGAAGAAAAAGCACCACTGGGATATTATCATTATCATTATATAGGATTTTTTTTATGTGTGCTTTCTCTTTTCAAACTCTTCCCCACTAACTGAGGAAGCAACATGTCCTTATGGTTTCTGAGTTGTATTCGGAGGCTGAAGACTGTCAAGTCTACAGTTTGTGTGTACAACATATAGGTCAGGCGGTTAACGTTGTGGTGTCCTTATGAAAGTCATTTCCTTCCTTTTTCTGCACTTGACTCAGGTGTATATGAATAACTGGATTTAGAGCTGGAGGGACCCGGGCGTTGCATTGCGGGCGACCAGCGAAGTCTTTGTTATAATGTTTCACTTGTAATAATATCATGCATTTACATGTTTGATATGTATTGTCCTGTGTGTTTGAATTATAAATGAGATGTTTTCCACCGTATGGCATTGTAAATCAATTTCCCTACTGGTGAATAAAAATCCTATCAAATGTCCTAAGAACAGGATGAGAGAATTGTATGGATATTGCATATTGGGGCCATTCATGGGGAAGGAAGCAAAGAGGTAGAGCGCTAATCGTTTGCCACGCAACGACAAAACACTGTAAGATGCTCAAACCAAATTATGATCTTACGGTGTCTTCTCGTTGCACGGTAGTTGTTGGGTGTCACTTTGTTTCACACCCACCGTTCTGTTACTGTGAGCAGCTGTCTGGCGTAGCAGTTGTTAGCCGTCCGTTTGATCGGCGGCAAACCTTCTGTGACCTTACATTAACTCTGCATGTTGAACACTGTAACTGGTGCATTCAGCATCGATGCACTAAGGTAAATCTTACGATGTTAAAAGATTCCATCGTTAATGCGCAAGCTCTCAACTGCTGACGTTGAACTCAATAAAGTTTACACTTGCAAGATCAAACTGAGCTCATGATGTTTTGAGCACATTAATGCGGTAATATTTCCTTCAATACTAGACTAGATGTCTTCGCAAAACGTTGCATCAATCTACTGCTGTAATGTACCTGCACCTTTTTTTGCGGGCGGGGAGGAGGGGGGATCGTAACACCACCTACCCTACCATGGTGGTCCACAGGAGACTCGAACTTCAAGATAAAAAGCTCTATTTCTCATGCAAGATCAGCAAATAGTGGATAGGAATCGGAACAAGAAAAGATATTCAGTGGGGGGGAAAATCCTCTCCGCGTAGTATTGTTTGGGGTATCGATAATTTGGAAACATAGGAATTCCGATTCGGTATCGGAGGTATCAAAAGAATTGGAAGTATCAGATATAATTTCGAGCCTATTCCGATCCTTGGTCTCTAACTAATATTTATTCAGCAACGGAAGTATCAAACTTTAAATAAACCAAACTGGCTGCAATTGATGCGGAAGAGCTAGAAATGAATGATCTGATGTGCATGTGGTGTTTGCTAAACTCATGTATTTGCTTCAGTTAGGAGCTCTTGATTTTTGGCATAACTATAATACCCAGAGGGAGTAATAAGAACAGAAGGGAAAAAATGAAGGCTTTGCCTGTATTGTCTCCTACAGCCTTTTGCATTCAAGGCTTTGAATTTCACAGTGATCGTAATTATATTAAGAAATTGGCATCATGATTATTTTAATTTGTTCTCCGTGCAATAGTCAAAACGGGCAGGTTAACATGCTAATCCGTATTGTTTCGTTTCTCACCCTCGGTTGCCAGTAAAGCATTTCAGAAAGTCATATTACATAAGATCACCACCTTCTAAAGTGTTGAATAAATTTTGGCCTGAATACACAGTCTGTATGGATCTTGTGTTAAAAGTATTGTATTATGCAATGCTACGAGTGACTGTTACCTATTGCAGAAATGGTTTCGTTGAGGAGCTAGGCAATAAATTTATTGTAGACATGATGCAAGAACACGCGTCAGGCATGTGTCTAAGGTGGGGGGGGAGGAGGGGGGAGAGTAAAAAGACATTCTCCCGTACTAACGTCTGTATTAATGGTCTGTTTTACACTAGACAATGGTTTTATTGTGCCTCGTTTTATTAGTCATTTAATAGTGCAAAAGTTAAATTTATTATCCCAATGTCTATAAAAGCTGAAGTGGAAACCTTACAATAATGTGAGAGAACTTTAAAGGCCAGCCTATGGTCTAAATTAGATGAGATGCGCGAATCTGAATTCAGTCTCAAGGTTCACGACGCTGTTTTTCGGAATTTCACAAATTAAACATTTCATTTTTTATTGAAACCTTATAGGTTACTAGTATACTGACCTTCTGAACATTGTGACAAGGAAAATCGATATAAAGCCATCTAGTACTTGATATATCAACATGCATCCATTCAAGTCAAGGCAGTGTTCACAGGGAAGGGATGAGGCGTGCCTTACCAAGACAACGAGCGGAGAGCGCAGCTTTAATCTATACGACGTGGCCAAAAGGTTACTTTGACCCAACTGACGCTTTTTGGTCTTTGTCCGTGAGACGGTTGAACGGTTCCTTGCTTATGTCGTTGTGTAATAATTCATGCCTTGCCGGTGATAATATGGTCTGTCTATTGACCACAGCTGGCTTTTATGTGTTTGGTCCCAGCGGGTGTGACTGTAGTGAACACAAATTAACGAAAGGGGCTATCTAATATTATTCTGTGGATGGTCCCACGGAGATTCCGAGCAACAGAAGTATGTATCTCTCTCTAAATGAGTCAAGATGCTACGAGTGACGCGGAAGAGCTAGAAAAGAATGAGCTGGTCTACGAGTGGTGTTTACTATACTCATGTATTTGCCTCAGTTAGGAGCCCTTGATTCTTGGTATAACATCTTCTGACGGAGACCTATTGATAAAAAGTTCCACTAAGAAATTTGAAATCGTAGGTGGTAGCCGCCACTGAATTCAAGAAATTTCATTCCAGTTTCTTTAACCAGTTCAGTCCATTTCTCCACGGGAATAGCACACATGCGCA
Source organism: Ellobium chinense (assembly GCA_033807755.1). Lineage (NCBI taxonomy): Eukaryota > Metazoa > Mollusca > Gastropoda > Ellobiida > Ellobiidae > Ellobium > Ellobium chinense. The sequence goes on from JAWQUT010000497.1 coordinate 184,577, forward strand.
ACGCAGCTATCTCTGTGTTCTGAGCTGGCATTTGAGAAAGCTGTTAGATTCCTTACACTCACCTGGATGATAGTAGGACATGTCAGGGTCTTAAGTACTTTTCAGGATCTTAAGTAATTTTCTTCTAAATTTTTGGAAAGGGGGTCACATACAGGTTTGCCACTCCTAAAGAGTTTTCACTAGATTTTGTGAATTATAATTTTTCTTATGATCTTATGAAGGAAATTCGTAAAACTGGAAAATATAGTGAAAAGTTGGGAGCGATTTTTTTTTTTAAATTCATAAATTTATTTTGGCATTTTCTGGCGGAAGAAATAGGCGGCCACTGGCCAAATAAATGACCGACCGACTTCACTGCATGGCTTTATTTAAGTCACCTAAGGCATGGACATACAAGCAAAAGACAGGCTGCCAGTTTTGATGCCCTGAGAAAAAAAACAATGAATGACGTCGAATGACAGTAAACGTGAACAGGAAAGAGTTAATCTGCATATTCAGCGGTGATCTAGTGGCCTGCATTGCTATCATGCATTATCTGGTACTATTATTGCAAGTAATTCTACATCATGATAGGCTGCCAAATTCATCACTTCATCTCTGGATGCATGAGGTTTCGACTTGATCAGACAGGTAGACAAAAGTGTTCATATGAAACATAAAGAATAAGCATTGTCTAAGCCTGAACGAGGTGTCTTAAACACTGCTTACAGCAATTGAAGTTCCAGACATGGGCATATAATTCGAGCTCTGAAGTCTCCTTGGAGAGATGCCACGTTAGAAGTAACATATTTATGTTTATTTCCTTCTTCGATGTTACTGCTACATTTTATACTTTTAATAATCTCATAACTGTTCCTCTTTGTTATATGCATTGAAATAAGATGTGTAAACGTATCAAATATAGTTTCCTATGATTTGAGAACAATATTTCGTGGAATTTGGATGTAGAATCTAATTAAATGGCAAGCGTCAGAGTAGCAAGCTATTATGAGCAGTATCCTTGTCATATTTTAAAAATAGATAAATCTAAAATTCACTGCGATGAGAGTAGTAATGGACAGTTTTTGTTGGTGGAGAAATGTGTCCTTACTCAGTCCTTTTTGAGTCAAACTGTGCTATGTCCAAGCCTCAATGATAACTTTTACTTTAGACAGATATTCACTAACTTTACCGCCCGTCAAAAATAGCTATCCATTAGTTCCTACTTTGAAACCTCGGAATACTTTTGTAAGAAATAAAACTAGAGCTCTGAAAATGCGCAAAGTGCTCGTTCATTGTAATGATTATTAGCTCGAAGATTCAACTCGTAAAACTGTGCTTAGTTTCAGTTAGGAACCTGAAAAAAAACTGTCATTGTAATTTTTAAAGAGGTGACCTTGTTAGCTCTGTTGACGACATATTGTTACACCTGGCTTCTTAGTGTCTCCTGCAAGATTACATCTAGCGACAAGATAGTTATGTGCAATCAAAATGCCGAGACATTTCAAATGGACGATGGGTTATGACGTATCAAATCAAAGCAAAGATCGGTTCGATGACAAGTCAAAACTAATCTAAAGCCTTAGTCGCAATGTGGACAAAAGAGCATGCCAATAATAATTGTCTTTGCAGTACATTTTAACTGACGATATACTACCACGTGACTTAGGTCAAATCAGTAGTTGGTTGGAAAATAAGTCTGAACTAATTTAAAGCCTTAGGCGCAGTGTGGACAAAAGAGCATGCCAACGATCACTTTTCTCAATCCTCTTTGCAGTAGGTTTTAATTGGACGATATACCACCACGTGACTTGGATCAGCTCAGCGGTTGGTTCATAAGTCATGACTAACCTAACTCTTCAACCGCAAGACCTCAAAAGAGCATGCACACTACCACGTTTCTCATTCGTCAACAGCTAGTCTGTGATAGGAATAGTGTAAGTAGATTTTTGCCTTACTTTCTACCGTGGAAAGACAGACCACGCTTCTGTTATCGGCACATTTTTTATCATCTCGAACCGTGCCCTGTTTAATATTACGTTTGTAGGTGTTTATTCGTTATACTTCTTGCCTCTATCTTAGGACGTCATCGAACTTTGAGCGTTCCGTTCACTACATTCCTAATCTATCTGGATTATGTGTGTGTGTGTGTGTGTGTGTGTGTGTGTGTGTGTGTGTGTGTGTGCGTGTGTGTGTGTGTGTGTCTTTGTGTGTCTGTATGTATATCTGTGTTTTGTGTGTCTGTTTTGTGTGTGTGTGGCATGCGCGAGCGCAATGGTATGATAAATGTCTGATTGGAGAAAAATGTGTCAGTGCATGTGTTTTTATGTGTGTATGTACGCATGTGTAATTGTGAACACAAAGGATAAAAATTATTTCCATTAAGCAGAAAAAAAAACGATTGCGTGAGTTTATGTAAAACTGACATGTATCTGTAGTGATGTGGCATAATGTG
>JAWQUT010000497.1:192375-201650 GCA_033807755.1 Ellobium chinense
TAATGTATTCCTTACAAAATTTGCCGAATTTTTGTTCAGCATGAGTCCAGCGCAGTGCCGGTGCAAAGACGCAATCTCTACTAATAGATACTGTCCCACATTCAGTTCTCTTCATCAGCTCACTGGCAACAACAAATGTAATAACTGCAGCTCTGCCATCCAGTGACAGAAAGGCACACATGCATTATAAATCATAGTGTGTATGTGCCTTTTTGTCAAAAAACGGCAGATCTTCTGTTGGCACATGATATTTACTTCAGCTACTTGACTAATTTTTTTTTTTTTTAAGAAATGTGTGCTACTAAATGTGGTAATTATTTCACTTAGGTTGTGCTCTTAGCATCATGCTTCGTTACATGTTGTTGCATAATGTGGCATTTATGGCAAACAGCACCGACTTCACGAATTGTTAGTCCTAGTGATTGTTAGCTCTCAATTTCACATTTCAACGAATTACCTTTCTCTTATTTCAGGCAAAATCGACAGTTCACTGTTTGAGATGCCCTTATCAGAGAGCTGAGAGAAAAAGGATATCTACCATCCAGGAAATCATTGCTTTATGATAGCCTACAATTAGAGGTTCGGCGCGGGAGTAATGGAACCATACATTCAAAGGATTTATGAAAGCACCTGAATTACTGGAATTGTCACTTCCTAGATCTTAGTTTCTTCTGGCCTCTTTACTGGATATTAGAGTATGGTGATCATCTGCAAAACAAGCTAGCTGTGATCATGACCATTTGTGTATTTCTTGGAATCTAGTTTGTGATTTACTGAAGTGTGTTCCCCGCAGGTGTTTAATAGGTCGTGTAACGGACCAGGTGTTCAAAAGATGTTCAAAAGACATGAGGATGCAATGTCTCAATCATTTCTTTAGAGACATTACATTGCGGAAATGCAAGAGGAGCCCATTGACTTTTCTTTGACAGCACCTCGGAAAAGGAAAGCGTCGTGGCATTCCCCTTCGGAAACTCCCTGGACGTTGCCAAAAAAGGACGCGGTCGTGGATACTTCATCTGCATCATTGACAGTGCAACAAATTCAGGATAAGTTAGTCAAAAGCTACAATGAAACTGAGGCAGGAGTATCCAGAAGTACTCCTGAACGTAAAGTACATTGTATGCTGGGTGAGCAAGGTCACCAAAAAGCCGACGAGGCGGAGGTGCCTCCTCCAGCTTCAACATGTAAAGTTGCGAAAGACAGCACTGGCTCTAGGACAAATCGTCAACGTAAAGGTGGCGCGAGAAATAGCCCAGACAGTGCCCAGCAAAGAGATGAGATCAGATCAAGGTCCTCAAGTGGATATACCGAGATAGAGGGGTCAGAGTGTTTAAGAGCTGGCTCAGTTTCTGAATCCTCAAGGCAAATGGCATCTTCATCGACCTCGGTAACGTTTAAGATGTCAAATGGCGTCAATTTCTTGGAGGTACCACCTCAAGAGTACGACCAGATAGAAAGCTGTGAGACGAGAGGTTTGAAGCTTACTTTCAGAAGGCGCTCCACAGAAAAATCACAACAGCTGACTCAGAGAGACAAACCGCAAAAAAATCAGCTTGATATACCGAAGCTTGTGGTCCAGAAATGCAAATGTGCTCAAGGCTATAGTCTACAAAATGGCAGCAAAGTGAATCAGTGTAAATGTAGCTATACAGGCTCCGTTAGTCACACTTCTTATCATGAAACAGAAATACTTGCATTACCTGTTTCGCCCAAATCGTTCACAACGAAACCTTCCCCACAGTCTTTCACTAATGTGACTCCAGGTCCCGATGAGACCAGTATGTCGAGTCATGTAAGCAGTGAGAGAACAGAAGATGACAACGAGAAAGACAATTGTCAAGATAATCTCGTATGTGCACAAAACACGTCAAAGCAGAAATGTGAGAGAATAGAAAGCAGATATGTGTCCGAGCTGAGTGACACATCAATCTGCCAAAATGATGAATCACCTGAGTGTGAGAAGGGGTCATCGTGCAGGGATGATGTGTCGAGAAAAAGTTTGGTTTTAGAACATGCCGGGGATATTGACAACACTGCCAGAAGTACCAACTTGTCTTTCTCAAGCAGCATTACTAGAGATACAACAGTAGTCGCTGGTGGAGATTCCAGTGAAAAGGACAAAATACCAAAGGATACAGAAGACGCCAAACAAAGTGCCTCAAGCTTTTCTGCTCATCACGAGCTTTGCATTAAAAATAGAAATTCTGCAGGCGGAGAAGAGTATAAAGACCCTAATAAGGGGACTCAATCAGTATTTTTGCATTGCTTTCAATGCGGACAGCACTTTCGTTGTACTTGCTGCTGTGATTGTCAGAATGTTGCAGGCAACCGGCATTCAGGAAACGAATATTGTAAAGGGAGCATAAAATGTGAGCCATCGTCGATGAAGAATTCTGCAGATCAATTTCGTTTTAAGAAAGCAAGGAAATCCAGTGAAAGCAGCTTACCTCTGTCTTCGAGTGGCTTTAAGGTGTCAAAAGTGGTTGGAGTGTGTTGTCGTCGTTCATCTTTACCCACCTGTGAAGAAAGTGAAATGAAGAGAGCTGTCAGCGCACCGCCAACAACATCGCTTACAACAGTAACGCCATGGTTTCCTTCAAACAGTAGACCAGAGCCAACACCTTCAGGATTGAGTCATGACTCTTCTAGCAAAGATATTCCTGAAACTCAAGAGATGGACAATGAACATGTAATGAATGATAGTCCAGGTCAGCCCGAACGTCCAAAATCCTCACCACCGATTTGCAGTGGACAGATACCTGAGGCTACCATTTGTAAAAGAAAGCCTATAGTTCTTTTAGATCGATTACCTTCGCCAGTAATTGAACTCTACTCTATGCAGAATCTGATAGGGTGCAGCCCCGCCTGTTTGTCAGAGAGTGACACATTCGAACATTCATCTACAGAGGATGTTTCTGGCAGAGACCTGAGTGCAAGCTCTGACTACGATTCTGATATCCATGCTAAGAGTTCAGGAAAGCTTAAGTTTACATATCGGAAAATATCCCACAGACAAAAATACCGTATGAAGAAGAAACCTAAAATCTCCTCAAGGCATGGTTCCTCCAAGTCTCGCCCTCGAGACGATTACCAGCGGTCTGAAAGCGAAGACGAGCTGGTTACACGAAAACAGAAGAGAAAACCGGGCCCCTCAAAACGTCGCAGACAATACGTTCGAGCTTCAAAACGCGGAGTTCGCTACGTTGACAATGATGATGAATATATTCATTATGGCTGGGGCAATAGAGATGACCTGCGCATAAATGGCCCTGACAACAAGTGGTCAAAAAGGAGAAGAAGTAAACCTGGCAACGCTATTTCTCATTCAGGAAAAAGCCGAGCAAAGACCAGCAACAAAATCAGATCATCGGCAACCAGTGATGTTACAGATACCAGAGAAGTTGATAAATCAGATGACAACTATGATCTAGTCGATCCACGCATCAAGTCGATGTCTGCTGCCTTATTACATGCTTGCCAAAACAATCAAAGTGCCGAAAAAATTGCATTCAGGGCTAAACACGATATTAAAGGTATAAGAAGAAATAAGAAGTTGAATCAAAGGCAACAGCTTTCTTCTCAGTCTCTCAAAAAGTCTTCAACCACCGTTGAAAAGATGAAGAAAGCTTTTTCATGGTGCGGAATAACAAACAGAAAGGCGACCACTAAATCGGTGGCAAGAAAGAGTACCAGTAAAAAAGCAGCGAGTGCAAACCAACAACTGACGCATCCAAAAGTGCAAAGAGCTAACAGAGCTAAAGCAAGTGATGTACATGATAAGAACATCAAACAAAATTCAACCTTCGGGTATGACAGAAAACCCAACTATGAGAGACAAGAAACTGTTGAACGAAGAAAGCATGAAATGTCATCCCAAGTCAGGGACAGAAATGTGTTTGAATCTGATGTTTTCCAAATGTCCTCCAGCATCCGAGACAGACTGTGGTCTCCTTTAGGCAAACACCTTTCAGATCAGCAGGACGGTCGAGCCGAAAGTGCGGTTGTATCCAACAGACATTCAACAAAAGTGCGTCCCATTATTCGGTGGCCATCGCAACAGGCTCGATCTCCCGATGGAAGAAAGCGCTCCGTTAGCGAGAAAACTTTGAAATCCAAACCCAGCATGCATTGTCCTAAGTGTCGTTGCCGGTGTCGGAGCGAAGAGTCTAATCCTGTGGAGAACAAGGTCGACAAAATGGACGCAGCTAACGAGGCAAAGATTGAGTCTGACTCGCATGCTTATCCATACTGCAACTGGGATTTGCAAGTGAAAACTGAAACTCCTGAAGAGAGCTTGATGAATGAAACTGAGAACACGGAGACAGCATTCATAAAACGCGAAGTAGTATCACCGTCAGTGGAGGGAGACTTTCAGTATGACAGGGCAGAGAATAACAACTCTGATATAAAGCAGTTTACGGTGAACATAAAGACAGAGGTCACTAAAGATACAGACCTCATGGGGCTGGATTATTCTCAACTATACGATGGGAGATCTTCTAACACTGGTGTTCTTGATGAACCTAATGAAGGACGTGATACTGGAAACAGAAAGACCACCGGTACAGATGAGTGCATATGCAACGGAAAATGTAATAAATCCTGGAATGTGAAGCACACATACCTGCAGGACCATTCACAGAATGTATCCCATCTCACCCACAACGCCGCAGTGAAGACAGTATCCGAGTCAAGTTATCTGGCAGGTACTTATGGCATACAAGCAACACCCCAAACCACGCCTACCCTATCAACATCTCATCAACATAATGAGTCAGGAGAGTCTTCAGCTGCAACTGATTGTCGTATCACTCTTCCAAAGTCCGTCATGTCTGGTACTGTAGCAACCCCTCTGTTTCTTTTTACCAATCACACTGCATCGAACAGCTCAACTCCTGTGGCTTCTTTACCTGGGATCTCTCTGTCTAGTGCTCCATCATCGAACCTTCCTGCATTGACATTAAACACACCATTATCTATTCAGATCGGTCATTCACCGGGCAATTCCGACTACGGATCGCCTCCAGCTCTTACAGAGTACGCCTCCCCTGGGTATTATCGTACTCAAGGTTATTACACCAAACACGATACTGCCAAGAGCGGTACCTTCTTCTATCATTATCCTGATGACAGAGACAAGCAATATTCAACAGCGTATGATAGAGCAACTCTCATAGCCAAACCAGCAGGGGAGGCTGAGATAGATATTAAATCTGGGAAACACAGTTTCAAACCTAATTTGGATGCATCAAATTTCTCCATGCATATTCCTAAAATAACCATAAGCTCTCCATCCTCTTTATCATCAAAAGGCGACATGACAGTGTCTAGCGTGTCTTCATCGGAAACTGCTCACACGTGTTTTATTAGTCCTGACTTACCAAGGCATCATCATCTTAAAAGCACATCTCGTTCATCATCTCCATTTAGATCTCCATCTAATCTTCTGAGCCCTTATAGGAGCCCATCAAGAAATGGCAATGAGAGCCACCATAAATCGTTTTACGGCAGTAACCCCAGGCAGAGCTCCGAGACTGCCAGTGATAGATCAAAACCACATTATTTACATTCGCCCAGCAACCCGCGTAATCCGCAAGGAGTATGGGCGTCGAAAACAGGTCAAAGAGGCCAGCAAAAATGTGAAGAATATGAAAGCGACGACAGCGACGCGACTCTCGTGTACCCGCAAGCTGACACAAGCCGAGGTAAGCCGCATTCTAAGGCAAGTGTTGTCAGCAGGCGCTCATCAATCGGATTATCCTCCACAGGGTACAGTGAAGGCTCTTGCAACAGTGCTTTGAACAGTCCGAGTCTTAGAGGCGACGAGAGAAATCTGAATAGCATGTTGTCACCTACCAGCAACAATGGCTCGGACAAAACACCTTCTGAGTTCTCCATGATGTTATCGGATTTGAGGGAAAACATTTCGAGGACAAAAGCGTTGAAGAGGAGTAGGAGAACAAACTCGTTCTCTGGGGAAAATAAACTTAACAGATCGGACCAGGACATGGACATCTCTTCAGAAAATATGAAAAAGAGACCATCTTTTGAGAGGTTCATGTCCATCGAACCTTCTATGGATAGTGATACGCCTTACGCCAGAATGACTCGAGATTTAGGATGTGGGGAAGAAGACAACAGTGGGTATGAAATGATGAGCTTTACCTCAGGACTGCGCCATCAGTCCAGTTCAGGAGCGAAGGACTTAAGTCTGTCTCCAGCAAGTGCGGCAGAGACACAGATTTACGGGATAGACTACAAGAGTCAAGCAGAACATCGGGATATTCCTAATGATGATGATGCTGATCCTAAAAGAAAGAAACACGCACAAAGTTCAAAGACACGTGGAACAGACCCTAAACCTTCGAGGCGTGGTAACAGTTCTGTGTCCTCCGAGAAAAGATCAGATACTGTTGGTCAGCGCGATCATGTGAAAGTTAACAAAGAAGACCAGGCTTCGGCTAACGATGATTCAGATAATGACGAAAGACCTCTGGTAGTTATTGAAAACGCCGAATCTGATGAGGTTATCGAAGGGGAGGAGGCATTTCACAAAGTATCTTCAGGCACGTACAAACTGCCCACAGGTCTTGTCAAGAGATCTCGAGCCCGGGCGTCAAAATCTGGAACACCTTTCAGAAGCGCTCGAAGGCTAAGGATCTCTATGAAATCACTTTTCACACTGAAGTCGTCATCAAAATCGAAAGCTTTCCGACAATCGCGGCAAAAAACGAGAGAAAACCTCCAGAATACTGCTCGAAGACGGCGTTCTGAGATCATTTCAAGTCCTTGTCCGCGGTCAAAACAAAGGGTATCCGGAAAAAGGAGCTTCCGTAAATCTCGTGACTTGCACGTGAAAGGTGAAAAGGGCGCCAACCCAAGACGTCGGAAGCAGAACTTGGCAGAGGAGGCGCAGCAAGCTCAAGGAACCACTTCAGGTAAGGCTTGATTTTAACAGGACAGAATGTGATTTAACCGTGTGGTACATCTAGGCAGCTACTATTACGACTGAGTGTATGTCAGTCTTTTGAATGCCAGTCTTCGGCAAATCATGGATGATGCAGACCGGTTTTCCTAGATAAGATTGCAACTGAATGAAAACGTAATGTACCTCTTCCTGCCGGGGTTAAATCAAAGCCTGTCTACTCTTGAGTTGTGCCCATGGAACTTGGCTTCTTCTTCTTCTTCTTCTTCTTCTTCTTCTTCTTCTTCTTCTTCTTCTTCTTCTTCTTCTTCTTCTTCTTCTTCTTCTTCTTCTTCTCCTTATTTTTCTTTTTCTTCTTCTTCTTCTTCCATTTCTTTTGCTTCTTTCTTTCTGTTTTTCTTCTTCTTCATCCTTTTTGTTTCTTGTTCTTTTTAGTCTCCCTCACCTCCTCCTCCTTTTCTTCTTCTTTTTTTTCCTCCCCCTCCTCTTTTTCTCATTGCTCCTCTTTCTCTTCTTCTGCTGCTACTCATTCTACTCTCTTTCTTCTTTACCATAACTTCCTTTTCTTCAGTCTTTTTCCTTCCTTTTTTTTCTTCTTTCTGTTCTTTCTCTCTTCATTCCACGAACTGTTTCTTTTTTAGTTATTTTAATATCTCTGCTGACATTCTCGCCTATATGTATTGATACTACATGAGTATTAATACTACATGGTTATTAATACTACATAATATATTGTCTTCTTCTTTTAACTTTCACAAAATATGGTGTAACATTATCCACCTCTTGTTGATACGCTTATACAAAAATCCTAGCTCATGAGAGAGTATATAGATTCTGATTTGGTACGTGCAGTGCTGGATTTAAGACTTGGTTAAGTCCTAAGCTATATAAGGCTTGGAAGCCTTCTGTAAAGGAGTTGAAGAGGGAGATAACAGTTTAGGAACAATACACATTTATTGTTTACATTATTATATTTCCATTGAGTTAAATGTTTATACAAGCCCAACTCCAGAAATAAGAAGTGTTCGTTTTGGCCTGTGTACCAGTCAGTCGTGGCTGAAACGGTTAAATTAAGTGTATATAAAGAAGTAATAAAATTTCAAAAGCCCACAACATTTCTGAAATTTTGTGAGGTGCCTGTGGATTGTAAGATCGTTAGTTGTACCTTTGTTACAGTGAAGGTATATCCAGCATTCGTTATGTGACATGATATTGATTTGTTTTAAGCTGCGTCAGAATGTATCGACATTCTTTGCGATCAAACAAATCATCGATGGCGACAAGCTTATTTAGCTTGAAGGTATATCCGGCAGTGGTTATCTGACCTGGCGTTGACTTGTTTAATGTTGCATCATAATGTGTAGACATTTGTTTCGATTCAAACATGTCACCGGTGACATACAATATTGCATTCCACATGAAGTTGTTGTTGTTGTTGTTGTTGTTGTTGTTGTTGTTGTTGTTGTTGTTGTTGTTAAAAAAACGCTATTCTATATCAAAATGAAATTGTTAGCACAGACATAAACTTTGAATCATGATAATCTGGATATCACATGGATACCTAAATAAATAAGGCAGATATCTTCGTTTATTTAAATCGTATCCGAGAGGAGGATTAGTGGATAACGAATTTTTTTTTACCCGTTCTCAATTAGTTGAGAAGTTTACTTTGAGTTTAAGCAAAATAGTAGTAAGATTGCTTCCTCAAATCCCGCATCCGAAATTAATAGATGCATCAGACAATAATAGCCAATGTAAAAGTCAGTGGTTTTCTTCTGACATTGGAAACATGGAAAGAGGAAGTAATGATTTCTGGAGTTGTGGCTTGCGATTCCAGGATCCCATAATAACTGATTATGCTCTGTTCTGGAGCATTGAGAGAGAGAGAGAGAGAGAGAGACATAAAAAATATTGACAGACAGACAGACATAGACACAGACAGACCGACAGACAGACAGACGGGTGGATGGATGGATGGATGGATGGATGGATGGATGGACGGATAGATAGATGGATGGATGGATGGATACAAGGTCTTTGCGGGAAGAAACTTTTCAAGAACAGCTCGTAGGCAGGCATTTTGTCATCTTAAGAAGTCAACAAGATGTAATATACATATTCATGTATACAACTTGTAACAATGCCATAATTTTAGAGCTTCCCCTCTTGCGCGATAAAAGTTTCACTGGAATCTATAATGATGAAACAGACATCAAACTCCAGACTAAATCATTCCTATTCATTAAACCGGTGTCATAATACCTCCTGTGTTAGAGCCCGTTTTCTAGCACTATCCGAAATTAATACCAGTCCCGCTTTATTTCAGCTCTTCATTAGCATGAAATTTGAA
>JAWQUT010000497.1:202235-212526 GCA_033807755.1 Ellobium chinense
TATATTAATTTGGCCCTTTCTAACCCAAACATGCTTACATCACAATTAAGAAAAATGACTGAATGAAGCCTGCGACAAAACAGATTACGAGTAAGGAGGAGGGTTGCTAGGCTTAGCTCTTTCGGAGCTACTATATTTCTTGCCACTTTTAAAAGCCTGTGGCTCCCAAATAACTAAATGGCTTTTTGGATCTTTTATTATAATTATTATTTTTTTTGTTGTTGTTGTTGTTGGGACTAATGGTAAAGCAGTTGTAGCCCAGCTGTGAGATTCAACCTGCTAAAGGGGCCATGTGTGTGTATTTACCAATTTCAACCGAAGATTGAAAATTTCTGGATAATAATGAGATTCATAGGACTCGAGTATCTACCACATTTCTGTTTACGGGGCTTTATGTTATTATTAATATTATTCCCGAATACCAATTGAATTCATTTCATTTCAATTCAAAGTTCATCGGATTTTTCCGGACTTTGTTGGATGTTTGTGTCTGTTCATATCGGTTTTTTGGTTTTTTTTTGGTTTTTTCTTTTTGTTTTTTTTTTTTCTCAAGACCTTTGCCCACTTTTTAATTTTTTTAAGAAAGAGGTTTCATTACTTTTGCCTTTTACTTGGTTCATTTGTTTTCTGCATCTGAAGAAGAACGCTAATCCAAAAATTTATGTAGTAGATGTGTTAACTTACTATAAGTGTCTTCATTTACTTATTTATAGGCAGTGGGGAATAATGTTTTAAAAGAAACAGCTAGACAGTATGTCATTTTAGAAAGCCACGTAATAGGTGCGTTTGGGTTTTATTGTTTTATTAATTTATTTGTATAGTGATAGAGAGAGAGAGAGAGAGAGAGAGAGAGAGAGAGAGAGAGAGAGAGAGAGAGAGAGAGAGAAGGGCGAGACAATACAATACAATATCGTCACAAATCGTAATATGTCGTAAAGATATGACAGTAAGAGGTTGGGAACCCAGACTGGCCTGTGTACGCTTTTCCGTGCAAGCTCGGGGAACAATGAGGGCGACATGAAACTTTCTTATCACTTTGGAACAAAAAAGTGACCCATTGTCGTGAGCACTAATTGTGCGCCAAGATGACAGCCAACCAGGCTAGCGGCTGCATTAAATAAATAATCACCAACAGAGTGTTCCACTTGACTGCTCGCAGTAGACACCATAAATGAACAAATGCATAAACTAATTATGCATAAATGCCAGCTCCACCTGGCAGGAAATGACAATCAAAATGTAAGGGCCACGTCCATAATACAGCTTATGTCTAAAGGATAAAGGTATACAGATCTGTTGCGCTTCAGGAGTTGTTGTGGACATGCGAAACCTTGATATGGTAATCTTACACAGTTATGGGGTAGCGTGGCCAAATTGTTACGGCGTTGGACTAAGATCAAAACGTCGGGGTTCGATTCCCGACCACGGCCTTATTGTAAATGCTTTGGAAAATCATACCATTCACATTTTCTTTATTCCACGCATTTGTAAATTGGGTACCTCGCCATAGGCAGTGAAGGATATTGTCAGAATGCTAGAGGTCGACGGCTGTAAGTGGCAGATGCATTGTATGCTCCCACAGAGTTGAGAATGTCCTAGAATGTTCAGGCCTGCTAGGGTATTAATAATGTGAAGTCGCGTGAGCGGACATGCCTGGCTACGAGACTTATAAACAGCACTGTTATTATTGTTATTATTATTATTATTACTGTTATATGCATATTTTGTTGGGGGTAATCAAAAGAAAACACGGCCTTATAGAATGCCTTCTTGATACAAAAGGGACTTGCGAATGTCTGTGAAAAGGGAAGGAAGGGGGGAGAGGGGGAGATGAAGGAAGTTGAGATAAAAGGAAGTCGACAAATATGTTTGACGCTTTCGGCTGCAAGGAAACATATACAATAAAGTGCTCGACACTTTACAACAGGTACTCGCCGATACTGAGACCTCAAAGAGTACTCGGTATCGAGCATTGAGATCTCAGTATCGGCGAGTATCGGTCCCGAATACTTGGCAACCTCACCTGTCTAACACTATTCAACACCACTTCACCTCAAGTGGCAGGACAGGGTTCCAGACTCTTAAGAGCCTACATGCCAAGTGAGCAATGTCACCATTCTGATGTCATCCCTGCATTTTTAACTTGCACTGTTGAATTTCTTTACAGTGAAATAAATATAATGTAAGCCTTCTGAAGGTCTTGTTGAAACTTAATGTACTCAGCACAGGTTCGAACAATTGGTTAGAAAAACAATTGCTCAAAAAGCTTCTCTGAAATCTATGAGAAGCGTCTATCGCAGCACACTGTTCTGCGACTTCCTCCCTTACAATAACGTTATTTTTTTTTATTCTTCATAAAGGAGTTTATTCTTTTGAATCCCAGTCAAAATGGCAGCCGCCAAAGAAACGTGGAAGTAAAGGAATTGTACCGGCTCTAGGGAGTATTATAGAATATCTATAAGGAGGATTATAGAGTATCACTATGGAATTTGCACGCCACTGTGTAGTTTATTGTGAAGTAAAATTCGCCTCTCAGCCAACTTGATCCCATTCAAAGAATGGGAAGTTGGCCCAGTTTTTAGTAAAACGTCATTGCTTCACAGATATTGTGTTCCCACCTCCTCGTTTTAGTTTTAAGAACAGGCTTATCCAGGAATAGGAACACACACACACACACAAGCACGCACACACACACACACACACACACACACACACACACACACACACACACATATATACAGACACGCGCTTACACAAACCGACTCATACTTACACGCAGGCATATGGCAGCTTTTAAGAACAAAACAAAACAAAACAAAAAGATTAGGATGTGAGGGGAGTTGGGGGGTGGGGTGGGGAAGGGAGGGAGAAAGAATTTTGTTGGGAACTTCCTCTTTATCGGTTAGTAACTTGAATAACTTAACAGCGAAAAAGAAAAAAAAGGAAGGTCACTATGTACCATGATATCTGCCCACATCTTTGCATTGTAACTGATCTAGTTGGACAAAAGCCTCAATAAAATGGCCCAGAGATCAAACCACATTCTAGTAGGATGCTCTATAGGTACTCATTTAGCCAACCGAGCGGAACGTCAAAGCACATTAAAAAAAAGGGGGGAAGGGACACGAAATCTCATTAGTCACTCCGCTTTATAGCAACTGAGCGAAACGTCAAAGCAAAAATTAAAAGAAAAAAAAGAGAACATGAAATATCACTAGTCACTCCGCTTTATAGCAACTTCAGCGAGGATGGAAATGATTGCGAATAAGGGGGCACTGTGTGTTTTTGATTCTTTTAGTTAGCTCTTTGAAACTGTTGCAGTTAAGCGGCGGTTAATAGTAGGCACTTTGTGAAGAGGTAGCGTGGAAGTCGTAGAACAAAAACCATCTGATGACATAATATGACCGTATAAACCAGCCATTTAGGTGGTCTGTGAAGCCAGATGTTTATCTTGACTTCTCATAGTGAATGGAGCTATGAGCTGTTGAAATCGACGTCACGCTTTGTAGCATACAATATGAAGCCGAAGTTTCTTTCGTTACAGCCGACTCCGCGTTAATCGTAAAACCATGTAATATCAGTTTTCTGTTAATCGCAACAACTTTCAGTAAATAAATTATTAAAGTATAAAACGAACAGCGAAACATAATCGTATGCCTCGCTTAATCTCATCGTTTTCTGTACTGTGGTCTAGTTACTATAATTGTGCGTAAGCAACTGTACGTTTTAAGAGACTTGTGTCAAAACACTCACCCTCACCGGTCACTTTGTATACCTTGCGCGAGAAGAAGACTTTGGATTTACTGAGATCGGAAAAACTCTTCATCATACATAGGAAGAGGGCAGGAAAACTAGAGTGGAACTATGTTTTCCCGAGTATTGCTTAAGGTATGAAGATGGCAATGTTTTTTTCACTGTTGGCTATTATGAGGTTTTACATCTCTCCTTAACTTATCCAGGGGTCCCATGCCAAAGTAATTTCCAAATATGTCGTTAAGCTCTTTCTCCAAATTTTGACGCAAAGACAAATGCCCCCAGACCTATTTAATTTTGATTTTTAGAACTTGGGCAGTGTGCCGGCTACCTAATATTTTAGGCCTTTTCACTCAGTAAACAGGGTAACCTTACCCACCTAGCAACAATCGCAAAGTTTATTCTTGAGTGGCTAAACCTAACCGATTCTGAATCTACAAATGTATTTGCACCTATCTAAGCCTTTGAAATTAAAATCCAACCCCTTTTCCCCCTTCCCATGGCCAGTTTTCTGATGTTATAGGGACTGTTTAAAATTGCATATTTTTATGCCAGGTGCTGTTGGCATCTTCATACGTCAACACAATTCCCAGCTTAGCACACTCCTGTTCAACAGTCCCAGATGCTTTGCCCTTGTAAACAGCACTCTGTATAAAACAAAACTTCTGATAACATATGCATAGAAACTTGGTCCGAGGGATAGGCGCTGGATGTTATCAGAGTTTCGCTGTATCTATTTTACTATTTTTTTTTTATTTTGATATGTTGTAAGAGAAATTAAGATCATTCAAATTGCAAGAAAATTTGTTGAAAACCAGGGTTGTATGGACCGATTTTAGTATCACAAAGAGGCATAATTTTTTGCGTTATTAATCATCCGCTAGGGGTATAAAAGTTGTGGAGAGGCATCGTGGTGCAGTTCACACATTTAGCCAATTCATTCGTATGCTTCATATCGGGGCGCCGATTGCAGTGGACAATATCACCTTTCTGTCACTGTGGCAGAGCCCCGAGAACCCCAGAGGACATCCTACAAAGCTGTCCCGCCTATCCCCGTCTCTGAAGCGAAATGTGGCGTGAGCGGAAATTGCTAACCGCGAAACTCTGGGGAGGCAAACAAGAGCTCCAGAGGACGGCAAATTGCCTGGATCGAGACGATAAACTTTCATTGTGATTGGAGCATAGGAGGCTGAGCGCAGAAGAAGAAGAAAAACCAAGGAACCATCTGGTTTTTCAAATAGCAAAGTAATCCATCTGAGACAGTTGTTCATAACTATTTGCAGGCTTGGCTTGGCTTCCATTACTAACGGCTGGATGGAACAGCTGGATGGATTTACATGCTAATTTAGAGACTGTCAACAACTTTGTCTCAATTGTGCAAAGGCATGTATAACGAAACCTGTTGAATATAATTTAATGTCAGGATGGTCGACTTTGACAGATCTAAATTCGATTTCGCTTCAAACGTGTTAGATCTATCGCTGTACAATATAAAATATTACTGTATTTTACCATGGTACATACTTACTATGTACGAATGCACATAAAAGAATTCTTATGTTTATGCTTAAGATTAGGGCATTGTCCGATCTCCCGTTGTTAACAAATATCTAACAGGACAAAATGAAAGGAGGAGAAGAGGAATAAAAACAAAGAGTAATTTCATTTCCCTCGATATTTGAAATAGAAAAGAAGACAATTAAGTGAGTTAATAAAAAAAACATGGAAGGAAAGGATGACTTTAAACATAAAAGAACAAAAAATGCCAAAGTGAAGAAAGAAAGAACGCAACGAACGCTTCACTGGATTAAAAGAGGAGGTGAGGCTTAGGGATTTATTGGAGGAGGAGGAGACAGGGTAAGCCCGCCTTCTAACACCATTCCTAAGGTGCAGATGATTCCCTTAAAGCCTGGGGATGTGGATGTACGCGTCTCTTTATTTTTTCTAATGTTAGTTTTATAGCTCATTAAACTTTACATAAAAAGCTTCATTGTCCCCAATTCAGTTCACTTCACTCCACATAATGGACAGTTGCGTTTTTACACACGACAATGATTTCAACCCTATTTCAATCAGGAAGTTCAGGCAAATTTCTAGGCAATATCTAAGGGTTCTCTGGCAGTGCCTCATTCAGGCCTTTGCAAAAAATACGATCGTTTAATAAAAATTGAAAACGTAGATTGTCGTCGTCACTGTTGCTGAGCTACCACTTCCGGTGTACCGCTAGGGATTCCACATTTTCTAACTAACGTTTGTGAGTCCCGCTTACTTCACTGAAGGGATATTTCGCGGGAGCAAAATACCTAACCCTGAGATGGGGTTGCAGCTTACTAGAGTCAAGTTTGGTGATGAAAGCAAAAATGAAAAATAAAAACGAATTTAATTAGGTTGAAAAGTACGAAGGTGTGGCAATTTTATCCCAAGAAACTGACAATTCAGTCCATTTCCACACCTTCCTATTGTCATCCTAAACCTCTCTATTGCCACCGGGAGAAATAGCTCTTATCTGGAAAAGTATCTACAAGTTTATGTATGCGTCCACAGAGCTGCAAAGCTTTTAAAAAAGGTTGTGCAATTAAACTGTGAGATTAGTTGTATGAATCGACTCCTGCCCTCACATATTGTGGTGCTAATGAAATGTGTTACCAGCTATTTCATACAAAAAACGACGTCGTGGTTGATGCTGTATTGATAGCCGAATATATATAGCATATTATATGAATACATTAGAATTGAATGTATGTTTAGTGTGGTGGTAAAAAAACCAGCTTGATAGCTTTGAAAATAAAACACCGGAGTGGCAAAGTGCAAAATAAACCAGCTGACCTTGTTTTCACGGTACCGACAACCACCTGCTGCTGTTCCACTGTGTGTCTGGTTTTTGTAGTCAGTCGGTGGACCCGTATGGGCAATATAAACCGAAGCCAGCAGCGAGTTAGGTTAGTGGCAAGATGCATCGTNGGGGGGGGGAGTCGTTTCTTTGTTTTGGATGCAGTCTCTATGCTCGCAAACTGATTTGTGGTTGTTGATTTCGCTGTACCTTAATGAGTGTGCAATCTATGCATGTGTATGTGTTGTTCAGTCTATGTCTGTGTCATGCGTAGTGAGCAGTCTGTATGTGTGTCAAGGTATGTTTGCTGTGTGTTAAGTATCACAGACACCTGTATGTCATGGACAGTCCATCTCTTTATCAGGGACTATGTGCAGTCCATCTCTATGACATGGACTATGTGCATTATTTGCCTAAGCCACGAACAAAGTACAATCTATATTAAAATGCAACGGGCTTTGTGGAGTTTCTCTTTGTCACGGACTATGTGCAGTCCATCTTCATGTCATGGATTATGTGCAGTCTTATGTCTATGTCATGAACTATATGCATTATATGTCTAAGCCACGAAAAAAGTACTGTATATATTATATCTGTGCCACGTCCTTCGTGCAGTCTATGTCTATGTCACCACTGGTTATGTTCAATCTATCTCTATTTATGCAGCCAATTTCTGTGTCACAAAACTATGGGTAATCAATTTCTATATCATGGACTTTGGGCAGTTGTCTCCGAGTCACGGACTATGTCCAGTCAAGCACGATGCCACAGACTATATTATGCAGCCAATCTTCATATAACAGATTATGTGTTTAAATATATGTCACAAACTATGGGTAGTTAATCGCTATCCCACGGACTATGGGCAGTCAATCTCTCTGTCACAGACAGTTGGCAATCTGTCTCTGTTTCACGGAATATGTGCAGTCTAGCTCTGTGTTACGGACTGTTTGCAGTGTGTACTAAAAATTTATCCAGATTTCCTTTCGAATAGAAAGTCTTAGATAGATGGTCGTCTTAAACAAGCTGAGATTTTGTCAAGATATAACGAGAACCTTTCCTCTCAAGTTTCAGTGTTAAGATATCTTGGTCGCAAGCTTGAGGTTGTCGCTAGCAATTCCAAAAAGATGAATGTTTTATTCAAATTAGACTAAATCTATTTAACAATATGGTTATCCTTGTGGGGGTTCAGATTGGCCCTTCATTGACGATCACCAGAAAGAGGACAAGGGGTTAGGTTTTATACTGCTTGGAACATACGGTCGCATCAGACACGACAGGTGGTTGCGTCATGAAGTTCAAATATACCGGAAGAGTGAGAGATTGGCCATTAAATTCGGTCGTCACAGACGGTGCGTGGGATGTAGAGGTGAGCGCCAGGTTAGGTTTGATTGTGTAGATCTTAATACTTGTAATATTGGATATTATTTAATTACAGGTGGAAGACCTTAAATGTCAGCAGGCAACACATCTAATGTCATCCGACAAAAAGGCTTATCTCTGCAAAAAAAATTGTTTAAATGCAGCTCTTTGCGTCAACAAAATTCGTATCTAAGTTCTGTTATCTCATCAAGAGCATTCGCAACTTGGCAGAAATATTTTATTAGGAGATGAGAATTGACATCGATATCAAGAATGTGTAAAAAAACAAAAAAAATGTGATTTTAGCGAAAAAAACCAACATAAGCCCTTTTGCCGGAAGACGTTTAAAGTGACACCATGTGTAATGTGGGGTGATATATTAACTTGTAGGCCTAATGATAGGCAGCTTCGTTTCTGAGCATGGAAACTTCCGATGCTTAGAAATTTCGATTCAGTATTTAAAGTATAGAAAGTAGCGAAATATCGAACGTTCGGATGGCTTAAAACAATCAAAATTATCGAACAACTGAAAATATCGAAAGTGTCAAAAATATCGAAATATGGATAATATCGAAAGCAATCGAAATGCCAATCCGATAGTAAGTAGCAGAATCGAAATAAAATTAACGCTTTAGATACTTTGAGCTTGAAGGCTGGGTTATCGCGATGCATTCTTCCTTCTGCTTAAACTGCGTTCATATCAGCCTTCAGTACACCATTGACAGTGTCAGGGATGTTGGTTCCAGGAAGTTCACCTTCCATTGGAGCTCATGCTTTCAGCCCCATAGCTCTGTGGTCAGTTGCGCTGCTGCAAACCATGTTCCATTTCTGAGCTGTGCCTCTATTGGACATGTTTATATAATGTTTTTAGGGACTTCAGGAGCCATACCTCAGAGGCACAGTGGCGATTATGCTAGATTTATTCTGGGAAGGTCAGGTGGGCATTTAGTCTGCAAAGACTTGTCCTGGAGTGTAGAAGTATTGTCTGTTGAACTCTGCTCAGAGTAGAGGGCTTTTTACTCAGGGATACTGATGCGTCATTTGGATATGTACTCACGGTTAAAACATGCAGGTGTCATGCGTTTTTTGGATATGACTTACTCATGGTTTAAAAAAATGCAGGTCTCGGCCCGTTACTATCATCTCAAGATCTTGCATGCCATTGTTCGCTGATGGATCACTAAGATAAATATCAGCTGCAAATGTCGCTTTTATTGCATCGGTCGGATGTCAAATACTGACTCATCGAAAAACTAAATAAAAAAATAAAATTCTGTCGGGGGAAATTAGGCCAGCTGAGGTCTTCATAAGGCTGAATAGGTCATCGTCTCCAACTTTTTATTTACTCGGTTTGTCCAGGCTGGCTGATTCGGAAAGGTGAATTGTAAAAATGCAAAAAATATCGGCTTTGTTGACTTGCATGTTTTCCACAAAAAATGGGATTTCAAGAAAAAAGGTTTCGTAGGCAACTTTATTGTTGGCCTCAAGAGACCAGAATGCCATCGGGCCTACCTATCATTTGGTCTCGCAGACTTATTTAACAGTTTAATAGTCCGAAATATCGGCCATGATAAATAAGGCGAAGACTGCCTCGCTGTTCACTTATTTAGGTCCACATTGTTACGGGGTATGCCCTGCACCAGTTTTTTTTTGTTTTTGTTTTTTTTGCTATTTGCTAGCATTGTCATTTTCATTTTGCAGTAAACAGTAAATCCTTAAATTAACATGGCAATTTGCAGTTAAGATCATATTATTATTTACTAAATATTAATGGCAGTGGATATAAACAAGTAGATAAAGAACACTGAAGAATTTAACAAATTTAATATATAAATTTTTGCACTGGCGTCCTTATTTAGATGCAGAAAGCAAATGAACTAAGAATGAAATGGCAAATGTAATAGGATTTCAAGAAAAAAAAAATTGAAGTGTGAGCAACAGTGATGAAAAGCACAAAACTTCAACGAACACAAAGATCCGACAAGGGCGAACACAAACAATTTAAATTTAGGTCGGAAGTTGTTTATCTCGCATAACAATTGCGAAAATATTATTAAAACACCTTTATGAAGTCTGAACAGACTGATATTAATGTTTTCTCTGTCATAATATAAAGATGTTAAAAGCACAGTATGAGTGAAAACCGCAGAATATGTGGCATTCACGCAGTGTTTTCCCCGGATCATAAGAATTGAGGGTGACTCCCCCCGCTTCCCCTCCCATTATCATAAATAAGAAGGCATTTGTACACATTAGAGAGATTTAAGGTTGTTCTGAAGAAATGCAGACTTTGAAGTATAGAAAGGAAGGAGAGAACGACACACGTTTTGGTGAGGGTTTTTTGTG
>JAWQUT010000497.1:226072-239967 GCA_033807755.1 Ellobium chinense
GAAAGGAGATCAAATGAGAACTCTGACTGTATGTTAAGTGATGCATGTTAACTGTTTTAAACTAAATACGACTTTCAACTTTTAGCATCAGTACAGTAATTAACAAAATGTTGGTACTCAGTTACTCAGTTGTCTTGTCTTTGGGACTCAGTTGTCTGCTCTGGGGCTCAGTAGTCTGCTCTGGGGCTCAGTTGTCTACTCTGGGGCTCAGTAGTCTGCTCTGGGGCTCAGTTGTCTGCTCTGGGGCTCAGTAGTCTGCTCTGGGACTCAGTAGTCTGCTCTGGGGCTCAGTTGTCTGCTCTGGGGCTCAGTTGTCTGCTCTGGGGCTCAGTTGGGGCTCAGTTGTCTGCTCTGGGGCTCAGTTGCCAGAGTCCGAACGGAACAGGATGGAGAGAGGAGATAAACACAGAAACTAAAGAGGTGTGGTAGTTATGCCATCGTTGATCAAAGAGCATGACCCGCTGGGAAGGGCCATATGTTGTCGGTGTGGGTGAGTGTGTGTGTGTGTGTGTGCGCGTGTGTGTGTGTGTGTGTGTGTACGTATTATTTGTCAGTCTGTCTGTCTGTCCGAAGTGAGATCGAAAACATAGAGGTTNGGGGGGGGGGGTAGAGAGCTGATTGTCCTTAGAGATAATTACTGTAATTGAAAGTAATCGATACATTGTCTTTACTGTCGACGCAAATTACTGTATTTGAAAAACGACCTCTGATCAGTACTCAGGTTCCGCGCAGGATCAGTTTATAACACGATCCTACGACCAGCTCAGTGCTTTTTGTATGAGATAGGCAATTTCGGAGAATGATTAAAAATTATGCTGATTCGATTTCCAGCACGTGTGGGTCGTGAATCTTAGGAATCGATATAACGAGCTTCGGGTTACTCGAGTCATGTTTGCGCCTGAGTTCCATGAGGGAGAACAGAGGGAGGAGGATAGAGAGATAGAGTCGGAGAGAGAGAAAAGGAGACATAGAGAGAGTGCGATATAGAGAGAGAGGACGAAAGAAAGAGACAGACAGACAGAGATAAAGGCAGGAAAGAAATGAGTGATAAAGTTCAGTGCAGTTGCCATGTAAGGCCTTCCGTAGACTTACCGGATAAATGAGATGTCGTATACTAATTTGACCAACTCATTAAATTGATGACTACATGGGGTGTGTCCATATGTCTTTTTTCACTATGCCCTAAATGACCAATCAGTTGGCCTAGATCAAATTGGAGTGTGGCGGAGATCCAGCACGTGTCATAGTCCCGTTTAGTCCTATGTCCGACAGACATACAAGGAAGTAGGGCACTACTTTTTCCTCTTTTTGGTGTTTTCAGTCAACAGAGTTGTTTTGATCAAGAATCCGTCTAGTCCCTCACTATGTCGCTCTTTAGCATTTTTTGTCTAAGGCCATTTACATGTATGTAATGTCCAGCTGCATATTATATTGTTCGCCTGTGAACCACGCCTGTGGTCTGGACTCATATCATTAAATTTATTAAACTTTTAAACTTGTTGTGGTGAAAATAGAACATTCTCAGCTCCTTGGGGAGCATACAGTCCTACTGTCATTTATATGCATTGATTAACTAGCATTCTGACAATGTCTTCGATTGCCTATAGTCAGGTATTTATTTTCCAGATGTGTGGACTGAGGGAAATGTGAATGAAATGCTTTCCCAGGTTATTTAAGACGGGACCGTGGTCGGGAATCAAACCCAAAACCTGTAGATCTTGAGTCCAGCGCTGTTTCAAAATAAATCAGCTGGCAACTGGATTGGTCATACATTTCAGCTTTTCACACTCTCCCGTTAAGTTTCGGCAGCGTACAATTTAGCGATACTCCTTCCTACTTTCTGAGTTTTCAGTCAGATTTTACCGGCACAATCTAATGTCTAAGACTGAAATCAGATTTCAGTTTTAATTACAAAATATTGAAATTGGAGATAAATTAATCCACCATCCTGTGACGGTTCCTTTTCCACCATGTACGTATGCAGGGTGTCCTCTTTCTTTTGCCGTGATTTAATGAAGGAAAGTCGAACCGCTGGCATAAATCAGATCTTGCTCTGAGAAATAGCATTGGGGTTATCATCATTTTACAACTTTAAATTAAAACAGATCACATTTGTATATTAGTTTCATCTTGTGCTCTGGCTTAAACCTAAATGAGGCAAATTTTGTTGATGTATAAGTAGTAGTGGATCGATATCTGAATTTTGAAGTATCGCAATATTCAGTTCTCAAGCTCTTATTATGGAAAGTATCGATTCTATTTCGATTAAGATACTTGGTGCCAGGATGGTATTTTGATGTCTTTCAAAACTTTCAATACCCGAGGGTATCGCCGGCTAGTGTGGTAATGAGGATCGGAGCGGGCTCGAAATAAGTTTCGATCTTCTCGATACTGTTTTGATAGGCGGTCACTTTTGGCTCTCTGAAGAAATAATTATATCAAAGGTTGTTAATGAGGCTCTGATGTGAATCCAAATTACGTTCAGTGTTTTTGATACTAGTTCATTGTAACCTGACTAGGTGAGAATGTGCAGAAAGTGGTATGATTTTATACTAGTGCCTGATTAGAAGAAAAAAAAATTCCTGCTTGGATTGTCGCTTTCATAGAAAGTATCGAACTAGTGTCAAAATATTAGAGCTCGAGATTCGAGTCTGAATCCGAGTGCCTGAGGATCCAAATAGCCAAATTCAGAGACGATACTGCCCGCCACAAAGTGTACTGTTCTTCTCTACCAAAATTAGATTCGCAGAAAAATGCGATCGCGTGGAAACACTATCAGCACGAAGGGACCAAATTTCTCATCAGAGTTTTAGAGCATGCATATATGAATTTCCATAATTCACCAGAATTGAAACTTCTGAAATGCATGACCCTCAGCTAATTTGTGGTATAGACTTTAGCGATCAACACGAACCAATGGCGTTTGATAATGGTTTAACTCGATTTATATTTTGAATCAAAAGTTCACTTGGACTTCAGTATGGAATCGATGTTATGGTATTTTTGGCAACTCCATTTGCACTCTATCCAACCGAGCATATAGCGCAGCCTTTGAAGGCTCATTGTTCCCGTCATATGCTGATTTCACATCCTCCTGTCTTTTCAGTGCCCTCGACTTTGATTGTCCGAACTTTGCATTGTTGAGTATATTTTGTCATTTTGACTATCCAGGTTGTGTGTCTGAGAGCCAATCGTACAGAATTCATTTTCTTGTTCTCTCCCTTTGACCTCTCTCTCTCTCTCTCTCTCTCTCTCTCTCTCAGTATTTCGCTACTTTGTTTCAAAAGGGCTTGTACTGTAAAGATCTGTTGTAAGTTACACGTACTGCTTGATCCAAAGCACAGATGTTCAGCTCCAGATGCCACCGAGGCCTATAATAAATTCAACCCGTCCCATTCTACCCGCAGTTGCACGCTTAATCCCTCCGTCACAGTTTCAACAAAAGTCCTATTTTGAAATGCCGGTTGTTTTTTTGTTTTGTTGTTGTTATTGTTGTTGGGTTGGTTTTTTTTTTGGTTTTTTGTTTTCGTACAAAAAAAATGTACAAAAATACCCACATTAAAATTACTTAGAATTTATGGTTTGGAAGACTTGAGATAATATATGGGCTGCAGAGGATCGTAGGCTTACCTCTTGGAAGGACCCCTTATGGGTTTAGAGTGCGTCTGTTTGTCCTGGTAAAGACCAAGACATTGATTTGACCATTATTCTTCGTTCTTTTTCATGGCGCCTATGATGTAGAATGAACCTAACGGCGTAGTAACAGTGAGTAGTTATGAGTCATGACTGTACCCGCGGCTCCCCTGTTGGACGGTCCTGATGTAGACAGTGTATTTGTTAAGTGCCGCATGTGACATCTGGCTGCTGTTGTTAGTGTTATTAAACTATATTTTTTTGTCTAAATGAAGGAGACTGCACTTAATGTTTCAACCCAGCAATTATAGATATACAAATTAGGTAGGTCTGTTGCAAGAAAGCAGAAGAGTGTGACCAATGCAAGCAAGATATTTTCCTCCTTCTTCTCTTCCTCTTCTCTTTTCTTCTTCTTCTTCTTCTTCTTCTTCTTCTCCAATGAGGCGGGATGAGCGTTAGGACTGCCTGGTTCGCAGTGGCAGTAAAAGTGGCAGTTATGAGCCATGACTGTACCCGCGGCTTCACTCTTGGATAGTCGTGATGTAGACAATGTATTTGTTAAGTGCTGCATGTGATATCTGGCTGCTGTTGTTAACATTATTAAACTAGACTATATTAATTTTTTTTTAAATTGAAGTAGACTGCAACCCGGCGATTATAGATATATTGTTATATAAATTATGTAGACCAGCTGCATGAAAGCAGAAGAGTGGGACCAATCAAGCGACAGAATATTCCTCCTTCTTCTCCTCTCCTTCTTCCTCCTCCTCTTTTTTCTTCTTCTTCAACTACTTCTTCTTTTTCTCCTTCTTCTTCTTCTCCTTCTTCATATGAAAATGGCAACATATAATTTATGCCTACAGGTCCCCCCTCATCAATCGACTACAAATTTGATTGGTATACCTGTCACATAAAACGGTGTTGGTGTTTATCGTATGTACCATTACCTGAGTGTTTTAGAGTAACGGATCAACACCAGGCTTTCTCGTCGAAGTTCGGAACAGTGGTCAGACGGTAGGTATTAAAGGTTTAAACTGATGTGAAGTTACTTTGCGACTTGCAAGCTGAGAGGGTCTGGATTCGATCTCCGATAAGGAAATGACAATTTCCAGTGCTAGTTTCTTTCGACCTTTGTTTTCTCCGAACTGATCTTTCACAGTAATTTGGTAAAACCCTTAGTGACACATTTTTCAGGTAATATCAGTAGAGTCCTGTTTCTTCGCCTTCATACTCTAATAAAGCTAGGGGGTCTAGTTGATAAAACGTCTATGCATTTTATTACGAAGCCACCTCCGCCCATGAAATCTGACAAGCCACTATTTTCGTCACTGCCGAATTGCGTGTCGGTCTCAGTTTTTCTATTTAGAGATGTTTTAAGAAATTAATTCCTCTTTATAAAGTTTCGTGTAACCGCCAGTCGTTGTTTCTAAATTTGCTGAAACAAAAGTGTCTTTTGTTTCGTTGGTCAGGTTTCAGATGTCAGAAGTCGCGCCACGC
Source organism: Ellobium chinense (assembly GCA_033807755.1). NCBI lineage: Eukaryota > Metazoa > Mollusca > Gastropoda > Ellobiida > Ellobiidae > Ellobium > Ellobium chinense. The sequence continues at coordinate 231,203 of JAWQUT010000497.1, forward strand.
TCTGTTGTCTCTAACCCATTCAAAGAATGGGTATTGTTGGTAGTAACGTTAGTGAATATATAACAATGCCTTATCTCTTGATGTCATTCAGCTGGAGATAGAATTAATTTTCTTAAAAGGAACAGATACGCATAATGCTGTAGGTCCTGAGGAACGTGAGCTCCAGGGCTCAGAATAAAAATTTCCGAATTCGTCAATATATAAATTCAACATAGGGCTACGCTCAGCTTTCCTTGATTGCCGCATGTGAACGAAATGAGCAGTCCTTTTATTCTGTGGGCGGTCTCTCGGAGATTTTAAGCAGCGGAATTATCAGTCTCCCAAAATGGCTGCAATTGATGCGGATGAGCTAGAAAAAAGTACCTTGACTTGGGAATGGTGTTTGCTATAGTTCTATCCATGTATCATCTATATTAGCATGTGTACCATCATTTAGTCTTCTCTGACACAAAGTGGTTGTTATAAAGTTCCACTAACTATACTGAAACCGTGGATGATGGGCGCCATTTTGCCGACTTCTGATGTACCACAAAAGATTCCAAATTGTTAACCATCATCTAGAAGCTTTTTCACGTCCCTGCAGCAGTTACGCGCCGAAGCAAAAAAAATGTACCCTCAGAAGTATGAAGCAAAAGACCAGAGCTTTGCAATGACCAGACCAGAGATTCGAATACATAAGGTTCTACTGCACTTATCTCTTTTCAGCCAACAAAATTATCTCGTTTCCATCACAGCCACTTACAGGGACAAACCTGAGTTACTAAGACTACGGTACTCGACTCGTAACAGCATCAACTCGTGAAGTTATAGAGCATGGTGTTTAAAATAAAGGATCATCAAAGAATTTTCGACCTTATGAAAGCTGAATGGAAAAAAGTAAAAATGGTCGAGATCTAATAATAATGAGAGGTATATAAGTCACGTATGCCGGCATTGCCGGCCCGCGCGATTTTAAGTCATTACTACTTCAACGTGTCAGATCTTTCAAGGGCATTCTCAGTTTCTCGGGAGGTATACAGTACTGCTGCCATTTGCAAGCGCTGATTATTATTAGACTTTTGACGATATCTTTGGCTGGCATTAGCTAGTTTACCGACTTAGAAAGATGTGAATGAGAATCTGGAATCAAACCCACTACCTTCAGGTCTCAAGTCTAATGCCGCATAACCCCTCGGCCACGCTGCTCCATTAACGAAAACTGTTCTGCAAGCACGGCCATACCCAGCTGTTTGACCAATGCTACTGATCATTTCATCTCGCTGACCCGCCCCCCCCTCCCCTCCCAACCCCTCTGCCCCATCTCACCCTCTCCTCTCTCTCTGCCCCCCGCCCGCCTAGTCCCCTCCGCTGCGTTTCTTGCAGGAAGATGAAGATAATGACCCGTTGTTGAACTCTCTGGAGCAGACTAATCTTTATTGACTTTATTGGTAATTATCATAGATGGTGTTTAATAACTCTCCATTCATACTCCTCGATTCAGACTTAACGACTTGAACACAATTTAGGTGTGATTTCTTACAGACAGTTGCTTGCGTAAGACTAAATTATGCTAACACATTTTGTGTTGCAAGCGTGTAGGAAAGTGCTTAATAAGTTCTCCATATTTTGAGAAGTCTTAACTTAATTAATTGCGCTTGATGTTCTTTCTTGCACATCAGAAAAAAAAATAATAAAACTAGTCTAGGAAGATAGTGTTACATTTGTCAAGGCACATCACGAAGACAGTATCACGAACACAGAAAGCAAAGCACAGTATTCAGTTTAGAGCTTTTAGTATACATTTCAGACTTAAAGAGCTGGATTCTCTTAGCGTGTGTTTTCTCACTGAAAAGAAATATGAAACGACAGCTGCTAAAAGTTAAACCCTAAAAATAAACGGGTTTTGCCGATGCTCTTAAGACGCACTTAAGAAAGTCTATATCAGGTCACGATGCTATGTCTAAAGTGCAATGTTAGGAAGCCGTCAAGAAGACAAATAATAGCAATGACATTTATTGGTCCCGTGTCCACTCAGTGCCTCCTACTAGTGCCAGGTCAATGTAAAATGCAGCTCGTGCAGTGCGGGGTAAAATTTTACTGAGAATGTAAAGAAATTATAACTGATTTCCAAAAATAAAGAGACCAAGCAAAACGCAGAGACCCTTTTTGTTGAATGCATTTCTTTTGTCGTTAAGTTTTGTGTTACCCTTTTTAAAACAGCCGCGTAGCTTTGTTACAATCTAGATTTAAATCTGTGTTGTTAATGACAATAAAGCACGGGGAANAGAGAGAGAGATTGCATGGGTAGTTTTGGGAGTCACGAACCTCCATTGTCGTTTACGCGACTTCAATTATTGTAACCCGAGCAGACCAATCGATGCATTCATTTTCTCAGCTTCTTGGATGACATGCAGTGCCATAGTTATTTTACACGCGTTTTCTACCAACGTTTTTACAGATACTTACATTATCTATAGTTGTGCGACTTGGAACCTAACGTATGCCCACTAATAAGTCATTACAGCAAGACAACAAAGTGTCTATTCAAGTGTCCCTTTATCTGAAGAAAACTACGCCTTTTCCAAGTCTGATTCATATCAATTTTTGCAGGCAGTACAGTTGTGCCCCCCTGAGAGAGATCCCACATGGCGATGACTCAAAAATGACGCAAGTCGTGTTACGACTTTCTTGGTTTCATGTTCATTGTCGTAGCTATTTGGACAGAGAACACTGGGATTTCCGAAGGTTAGTTAACACCCAAATATGACATTCTTAGGTCATGACCCACATCCGCGTGAGAACGGAAGTGAATTATAATACGAATATGCCATATAAGCCGAAAGGCTTTCAGACTCCTTCTGTAGGCGAATATCGCAGACATTTCCAAGCTATGATAGCCCAGCGTCCAAACCAGCAGGTGGCGTGACCAACAATATAATGTAATTGCTTGACCATTACAGGCAACCATCCCTCCTCTCAATCATCGAGAAAATAAATTAGCCGATTGACCTATGATTGAAAAAATCTTTTTATACTAAAAACCCAGACGACAACTGTTTTGGTACATATGCCAAAAACGCATAATAATCCATTAGGAACGAGACAACATGTAGCACAGATATATATGACACAGTTAAGTACGTTCAGGTAATTTAGCCATACAGGGGATGGGTCTCTGCGTACATAATTTTATTCATTAATACTGCATATCTCCACATATCACCATGCAACACAACACATGGACAGGCTTTTCATGAAGTGTTCGTTTAACATCATACCAGTTAACATTATCTAACACCACCAACCCAGTCAACCATCTGTGGGTCTGCTTTCTTACCCAACCAACCAACCAACCAACCAACCAACCAACCAACCAACCAACCAACCAGCTAGTCAGCCAGCCCAGCCAACCAACCAACCAACCAACCAACCAATCAACCAGCCAACCAACCAATCCACCCATCGACCAACGCACCAACTAACCAATCGATCAAGTGACCAACTAACTAACCAACCAACCAGCCAACCAACCAACCAATCAATCAACTAACCAACCAACCAAAAATCTAAATAACCAAACAGCCAACCAATCGACCGACCAATCCATCGACCAACAAACCTACCAGCCAACCAACCAACTAACCAACCAACAAACAAACAAACCAACTAGCCAACAACTAACTAACTAGTAACTAATCAACCAACCAATCGATCAAGTGACCAACCAACCAACCAAACAACCAACCAACCAACTATGGAGACGAGTAAATAAACATTGCCAGTGACCTTATGATACTTTACAATCTGAGCGCGGGACATTAATTGCGACAACATATCGTTACGCCGGTAACGAGCTCGAGCTGGGGTCAAGCTCGAAACTACCATGATGTGGATTTCAAGTTACGACACAGTGGAAAGAGGGCGACAGGTAAGCGTTTGAACGGTCGTTTATAACGGTCGTATATCTCGAAGTTAGTCATGTGGTGCACAATCGTTTTTATCAGTTCAGGTTATGAATGCATAAGTCATCCTGATAGAAAGAATAAGATAAACACAAAAAAAGTTAGACACCAAATGAGGTTGGCTTTACTGTAGAACTCAACTCTTGACTTGAGATCGAGATAAAGGTCTGAAACCTTCAAGGAAAACAAGTGGATGGTTGCAGTGGAACGGCCCTTTATATATACTGCCCTTCATTAATAAATCTCCATATGTGTCCCATTTCAAAACTTTGCCCTAATTGTTTGATCTTACAAAATGGAGGAGTAGACGGTGTGGGCCTTATCAAACGTATCCACTCCCAACATTTTCCAGTCGTCAATTCGCAGATATTTACAAGACACAATGACTGAGCATTTTGCGCGGTTTGATAACGATAATTTTATGTCTTTCAAAAACGCTGGCACAATTTCGAAGTGGGACAAGTGAGGCGTTATTTATGGCGACCAGTATAATTAGACAGTAATCGGTTACATAAACAGGACTTTTGCACCTGATGATCTTACAGATAATGGATTACATTACAGACGGCGGAAACCATTATGCAAGGCCAGATGGCTTCAAAGTCACGGAGACAGGGGCGTAACAAGTGATGACAATAGTAGGGCGCTATCTTGCAATTACAACGCTCCTTCCATGGGTCCGCCTTGTTTGCTTTTTTCACCCAAACTGGAAGGAGAGAAAAGAGAAAGAGAGAGAGAGAGAGAGAGAAAGAAGGGAATGCGAAGGGCAGAAACAGGGGCAGTTGATAGGAAGATAAGCGGATCATTTGAAAAAGATAAGACGTCTGAGAAGCGAAGTCAGGAATACTACTGGACAAGGGCTGGGGGAGGAATGGGTGGGGAAGGTACAGCAAGACATTTCATGACCCCGTACTGTTCTCCTTTTAAATGTTCATTATCTATCTATCTATCTATCTATCTATCTATCTATCTATCTATCTATCTATCTATCTGTCTGTCTGTCTATCTATCTATCGATCTATCTATCTCTCTCTCTATCTATCTATCTATCTATCTATCTATCTTTCTATCTATCTATCTATCTATCTATCTCTGTCTGCCTGTCTGTCTGTCTGTCTAAGTATCTATCTGTCTGTCTGTCTATATAATATTAATATTGTTATATTATTATACATATTCACATCCTCTCTTTATGCATTAACAACTGGTGACAGGATTTGGTTAGGGGCTGAGGGGAGGGGGGTGAGGAGAAGTTCTTGTGCTTTGTAAATACTCACCCTCTGGTTACGCCCATTGCATCCCACACAGTGAACCGTATTCGAACAACGCCACTGGTATTATACGCAAACTACATGCATGTGAAAGCCTGATAAATGGTTCGTTCGAACAGGTGAGGCTTGAACAGGATTCGTTATCGGCAAATTGTCACGTAGCAAGTGCCTGAGAAATAAAGGCCTTAGTATGCTCGAGATAATGTCCAGGGAACTTGATGGGCGTTTTCTTGAACTTGAAGTAATTTACCCGAAAACTGATACATGGGCGTCACCATGCAGTTTCTCAAGATTACAAACTACTGCTCTGAAGTGTGGGTCGGTGGTTGGTGGATGGGTAGGTGGGTGGATGGATGGGTTGCTTGCTTGCTTGCTTGGTTAGTTACTTAGTTGGTTGCTTGGTTGTATGGTCGGTCNGAGAGTTGGGTTGGATCTCCAAGTGCCTATTCAAAATAGCTGTGGCTATATCAGAAAGGAAGTTTGGGTAGACAAGACAGTGAAAAATACCGAAGTCGAAACGAACTACTACCGACATTTGAACCCGGGACTCTTAGCACAAACAGACAAGCGTTTGCTTCTCGGCCACCGTGCTGGCTGTAGAGACGAAGACAATGATGATGGTAATGATGATAAACTAGGACGACGTTAATAAGGAAGAGGATGATGATGCCGATGGCGATGTTGATGATTATTTCTGACAATGGCGCAGACATCTTGCAATTGTGTCTGCAGAGATGTTATGATACGATGCTAGGAATGATGGTGTCTTTGATGAAGAGAAGAAGGTGAAAGAAGAGAAAATGACCGCTGTGTTTCATAAAGCAAAGCATCTTGCATCTGGCCCCTTGAAATAATAATGATAGGGATAATGATGTATTTGATGAAAAGGTCGACGTGAAGAAAAAAGATGAAGAAGATGATGATGAATACGATGAGGAATACGAGATAACTCGTTCGTACCTTTTTTTTTTTCTCCACTGGAAATTATAATTCGCAACAAAAAGTGTCTTCCCGACTCGTGTTTTAGCGTATTGAGGTGAAGGAAGAGGATTAAGGAAATGATGATGAATACGATGAGGAAAACAACGATGATTTTTACGATTTTTACCTGTTCGTCCTTTTTTTAAAATTTCTTTTTTCAACTCCTGTGATAATCCCAGTACACGAAAGTAGTACTGTATCTTCCCGATCCATGTTTTAGCGTAATTATACTTTTTTTCTTTGGAGACACTTTACGGTTCCAAGTAATGGCATTATAGACTCGCTTATCATGTATGTGACGACCCCCTTAACTTTCTGACCAATTTTTATAAAGTTTGTACACGAGATTTGGAACCGACAAATGATTGAAATCCATTTCTGGTGCATAAAGGACAAGGCTTCTAAGCCCGTATACATAAAGAGTTGATCATCTCTGCATACTCACCAGAAATTAGTAATGAAGTATGTCATATTATTTGTAGTAATGTATACACTCACCCGGCAGACGACAAAGAGCTAGCTGACCCTTGCATGCTCACCGGAAGTTAGAGACTCACAATAAGGGAGGTAACTGATTTCAAAGGTTATTTTCCCATGCACTCGGCCTATGGATTGTTTGCGCGGTTAGAAAAAAAGAAATTAGACACCGCCGCTGCGTCGAACACTTTGCTTATATTTGTCTATATTATCTGTCAACAACCCTATTTAACTTTTGTTGAGATTAGTTGTTGTTTTTTTCCTTTTCTTGTAGCATATTTTTTTTGGAAGGCTTTGTTTGTGCGTGTGGTCGTCATAATACTTTGCACTCTGCCCTCAGCCGAATTTCATGTCAGTCGGCTAGAGATAAAAATCCCAACAGATAAGATAAGAGATTTTTTTTTTTTTTTAATATTATTATACTCTGATGTTAAATAATCCCACACTCTAGGTTGACAGTAGGCAAGATTAGAGATAACATCACCTCTAAATTCTCAACGTTGTTCAACCGAAATAGTTTAACAGAGCATAGGTAGCACGGTTTCGCCGCGTGATAGCGCTACGCGCAAGGCTACCACTCTGACTTTTGCCATTTCACTGCAGTATAAAACCAGATTTCACTAGATACTCTTCTGAAACTGTAACCTGATATTTTAAAGATACTGTTTAAACATGCTGCGATTACGCATTAATGAGGCAGCTATCCTAGTAGGGGAAGAAGTAGAACGAAATAATCAAACAACAAAGATGAATTGGGGGGGGGGGGGNGGGGGGGGGGGAGCAAAATAATTTTCAACTTGTTCATTTAGTAGCGATACTATAAGAGCTCAGTTTACATTATTATATTTTTATGTATATAAATCAGTGTTCAGTTTTATCATTTGCCTAAAAAATGGGCCAAAATGCCACAATAAATTCATGAATTTTTTTTTTTTTAACTGCTTCATATCTTGTATATGTCACCAGATTTTTTGCCAGTTTTTCCCATTACATTCACAAGCAAAAAAAAAAAAAACCTCTTTGCTAAAGCTTGTGAAAAATCACTCGGGGTGGCAGCCCAAGCCTCACGACGAGACCGGCGGAAGAGAGGACACTCGAGAAATTTATATTGGCGTCACAGCCGTGTGCGCGCGCCGGCGTATAAATATCAGACATCAGATGCGTGGTGTTCGCAGATTGGCCAGGCGACGTGCGAAATGCCGGGCTGTGTTCATTTGTTTCGCGGTATTGTTTTCCCTGGATTAGACTGGATTGTGTTAACTGTGTTGTATGTATGTACCACGAGCTTACATTACTCTACGTGCTTTCGTGGACAGATAATTTAGCAGGTTTGATGGATGGATGGATGGATGGATGGATGGAGCCAGGGAGGGAGGGAAGAATGGAGGGATGGAGGGATTTATGCATGGATGAGTGGATGCACGCATGCTTGGATGGATGCATGAACAACATTGAAATTCTGATTGTAAAGCTTGTGTTTAGTATACAGACATATCGTTTTTTTGGGTTATACATAACTTCGTTACATATATATACATATAGAGGGAACAGGAGAACAGTTTATTCGCAAGGTTTACACGGGTAACGGTCCGATTATAGGCTTAATATGCATTTATCTATGTAGGCTAAGTACCAGCGTTATCACACTGGCTCTGGGTCATTCCGAATTCTTTAGATATCAGCTTAGTTATTGTATTAGTCTAGTTTCGTTGTCTTGACGAAGCAGCAATAGGCTAATGGTTTTTGGGAGCTATTCATGGCCAGCTTGTTTCGTATGTTTTAGATTGTTCCTACTGACTTGTAAAATCGTAAACCATAATGGCTTAAAGAAAAATGATATGCCTTTAATATTGACGTTAGCAGTAAAACGTTTGTATACCATTGTGACCTAAAAAGATAAAGGTTTATTAATAGGCGATATCTGCAAGAAGGTTTTGAATACCATAAAGCAGTGTTTTCTCCAGATTCGCGTGATCTTGCAATTCTCCCCTTAAATTTCAAATTCCTCTAAAAAAATTCATCAAACATGCGCTGGTCTCCCCTCAATTTCTACGCATAAAACGAAACGAGTTCGAGGAAAATTTAACCCACCCGC
>JAWQUT010000497.1:248057-260554 GCA_033807755.1 Ellobium chinense
TATATATATAAAACGTTGGAGCTAAAAAAATCTATGAACAAGTATACATATAAAACTTGCAAGTTCAAAATTTAGGAAAGAGGACCCCGCAATGAAGCCACAGAACATCATCACAAATTTACAAAAGCCATGTTGTTATATGTAGTTGTGCCGCTTTGGGTGTTTTGCGGGTGACTAGATCGTGGTTGGGATGTTGAATATTAAAACAAACAAAATACAAAAAGCAACAGTAATTTGTAATGGTGACCTCCCTTTTTTAACTGTGGCGTTTCATCGCCCTTAGCCTGTTTTTGGTGATACATTTTAAAAACGCAAATCAGGAGCCTTAAAAACGGATTAAACCCTTACTTTATCTACACGGTCAGTATTTATTAGTAATAATGTTTCTTTTCCTAATCCTCAACGTATATTGTCGCAACCCTATCCAGTCCGTTGGTTGAATGGGTTAATGCACCAGTTTGCCAAAATTCGGGATAGGGTTAACAATAAGGCTAGACTATACTAAGTGTTTTGTTTGTGTTATTATGTATCTATATGTATGATCTGGACTGTTCTGTGTGTTTGTATTCTGAATAAAATGCATAACATTGTATGGCATTGTAAACATAGTTCCCTGCGGGGTAAATAAATGTTCTATTTTCATTTTGTAATATTTTTATAGCATTGTAAAAAATTTCGCTACGGGGTAAATAAAGTCCTGGTTTTTGTTCTTGTTTTTTTTTTCAGTTTTATCTTTTTTTTTCTAAACTTTTTCATAGCCCACTCAAATGGGTGTTCAAACATGCGTGACTAAAGTCTCCTTGACCTGTCGAAAAATGTTCCTTGTTGACACTGTTTACTGATGACACTGATATAAACGCCTTTGGATTTATCTCTTTGATCATTTTGTTTGTTACATTCCGGATGATAGTTTTTATTGTTCCTTACTAAACCAGGCCTAAACAAATCGAGACGTTATGCGTTCCCAGTGGTATTATTGAGAGGGTTTCTGCCACCGTAACCGCTTAGATGTAGCTTGTGAAATAGATATCTATGTTTAGAAAATCACAAGCTCAAATTTATGACATCGAGAAGTATCCACAGAGCACAATCAAAACTTCAACAACGACGTATTATTATTCGTAGTTATGATTTTTGGGTATTTGACGAGTGATTGGACCATGGTTTAGAGGTAAACAAAGACAAAACATACACCATGTGCTCATGCGTAATGGGATTAATATGTACCGTGGTTACAACATGATCTCTATGTCTAACTGCCTTCTTGCTAGCGTACTGTATCCTCTCTTTGAATCGTGTGGAATACCACGTAATACTTCATCTTGTACGATATATCAACGACTGTCCTTTTGTCTGCCCCTCCCCACCACCCTCGCAAAGTACGTTCCATTCTTCTTATTAGAAGCACTCTTGTTTCAGGATACAGAACACTTTCTTCCTTATGGTTACAGACCTGTAATGGGATTGGATTCCTCTATGAGCTATATTAACATTTTGAGCTGCCTTCTGAACCCAAAGTTTTAGCTTTCACCTAGACCCATACCAGATTGAAGCTCATTATGTGGCCCAATTTTTAAGACTTACCCAACCCTAGCAAGCCCATTGAAATTTTGAGCTTGGTTGCTATTTGTAAACAAAGCCTACATTTTTCACTGGTCAACGCCAACTCCTCCTCTTCCGCCTGAGCACACCCTTGACCCGGCAGTTCCAGCCCAGGGCTAAATAATGCCCAGCAAAATAAAGTAAAATGCACACAGTTTCCCATGATATCAAAATTCCCCCTTGGAGCCCTTATTACTGGAAGCAAGGCATGCCAAAAGAGGGAAAAGTAGGACCCAATAGTGAAAGCACAGTTACAGGCCTGTAACCTTATATAAAAGTTACTGGATAATCTCGGCCGTCTTTAATTGCCTCTTCATTTTTGTTCTCCATGAGTTGTGATGAAAAGGAGCCGATTGTTCACCCAACCGCTCTGTCTGTCTGTGTGTGTGTGTGTGTGTGTGTGTGTGTATGTGTGTGTGCGCGTGCGTGTGTGTGTGTGTGTGTGTGTGTGTGTGTGTGTGCGAGCGCTCGTGCATGCGTGTGTGTGAAGTGCGTGACCCACAAAGCGTTGCACAGATTGTTTTTCATGAAATTGGGGAATTTGAGAATATCAGGGCGTGTTTCTGTAAACCCAAGTACTCGGATACAGTTCCTGCCGTGGTGTAATTCTCTTCCAACGGATGAGATTACTGTCCGCGAATACACCCACGTGTCGATAATAATGTCAACCAGTATTATCTGTGTTAACAACACGAAGGTCACGGAGATAAAATGAAAATAACAATAATGATAAATGAGTGATGTTTTGCTACCTCATACCGCTCACAAAGAGCTTGGGGTAAAATATTAGCAACTAATCTGTTTTAACAAGATGAAAATCATCATTTTTCAAAATGAAAAAAAAAGTGACTTAATGAAACTGATGCCCTAGGCTTACCGCTTACAAAGAGCGAGGAGAAGCCAGATATATTTGTCGTAATAGTATGAAGGTAATTGAGATAGCGGAACCTAAACAAAACTGTTTACTTCTCCGGAAAGCTTATAAACAGCCAGGGGTTAAGTGCAAACAAATCTGTTTACAGCGAGATGCAATAGAAATAGAGCAAGAGAAAGATAGGGAAGAGAGGACAGACACAGAGAGAGAGAGAGAGAGAGAGGGGAGGGGCGGGGATGAGATCCCGCTCTCTACGTTGTTACTTAACCTTACGAAGAATTGGGGCGTATTTCACCCACAAAACATTTGGCTTGTCAGCATCATATTCTTAATAGTAAGGAGCATTTCCACATACTTTCTTCTTCCTATTTTGACTGTTGTTGTTGTGTTTGTTGTCGTATCTGCTGCTGCTGCTGCTGTTGTTGTTGTTGGTGGTGTTGGTGTTGTTGTTGTTGTTGTTGCGTAACTTAGTGGAACCTAAAAAAACAACGTCGACGCGAAAATCGAGTTGTTTGGTTGTTTGGTCAACATGTAGATCTAAAGCCTTGTAAAATAGACCTTACTTGTTTGTTCTTTTACCACATTCACTAGCAGATATGGACTCACCAAAATTTGGAAATAAAAGCACAACTTATATAGGACCAGTGTAATTGAATTCTAGGATGAGGATGGGCGAGCATGTACGTTATAACTACGTAATATATGAGCTGAAGAGCAAAAGCTCAACAGCGACTAGATCAGTAAGAGCTAGCTGTATAATATTTTCAATACTGACCCATGACAGTTCGGTTTTTTTTTTTGGTTTTTTTGTGCCGTATGAAACGTTTTAATCTTACTGTAACTCGGTCAGGGACGCGAGAGAAGCAGTATATGAGAATGATTCACTCACATAATAACAAGATGGACAGATGATATCTCACGCCAGTGCTGGAAAACGAGGCTGCAACAGCCGGTCAGGAAGGAGATATGTACAACAAATAGTGACCTTTTTTGTTGTATATTTTTAGTTCATATAAGAATAAATGGGTCTGTGGGTGACACAGTGTATCCGATACTAGAGGTTACCCACGTCCAAATCTTTACCATGTACTGTTGACGGCCGTCATTACAGCCCTAATTCTCGTTGCATATTACCACTCACCAGCAATGGAGACAAGCATCTGATCTAAAAAAAAATATTACTTTTAAAAGCCAAATGCAAGTAAAGTTTTTGTTGTGTCTCTCATTTGATCCATCGCACCGCCTTGAAAAGCCAGTTGAGGCTTCGGCTATTTCAAGAGAACAGGGGGTTAGCTCATTGCCAGCCCCTATCTTTTCAAACCTCTGACCTGAAAAAATGCTGCATTAATTTAAAACTAAACTGGCCGGGAAGTCACAAATGCATTAGAACAGACCACAGCTAAGGTCATTGGGCCCCTGAGAGAAAAAAAAAATGATGTGATAAATAGATGACCCTTACTAGTAAATCAAACTCAAGTGATTTCAAAATGAATACCTATGTGTAACCTAGATTTAACGCCCCATTCTACGAATGGGATCACTCTAGCTAAGAGGGGAATTCATTGCTCATAGAGACTATCGACATTGTCACTGTCAGTGACAATGGTTTATAAATCTCATTATCAAAGCGAGAGAGACAGACAGCGCTTTTAAAGGCGATAGATATATCCACGAAAAGGCATCATACGCTCGTAGACGAACGCCGTAAATGTCATGAACAGGTTAGATAGCGACCGGCAGTTGGAATGAACTCATCCTGAAGTAATTAAAAGTCGGAAAAAAAAGAAGAAAATTGATAGTTTCTTGATTTTACCCGATTAAACACCAAAGGAAGAGCAGAGAAAGAGAGCCTCTTATGTTGCCCTTAGTATACTAGAAAAACAGTCATCAGCAAGTACCTGCCTCCCCAGAAGTGCGCTGTGTAATCTAGCGCGACAAAAATATCAATTATTGTAATAATTGCTGTCATATTGTATGTGGCCCTATGGTCAGGCCTGGATTAGTGATGACGGGATAGATTGGACAATAGCCCCAAGACCTTGTTCCTTTCAATGACCCAAAACCCCTACCATCTCCAACTTAAAAGACCTATCCATATTCTGCCGTTAATGGGAAAAACCATAAGCGCCAGACCTTTAGTTTTAGAGAGACTGCAGCAGACTTTTACGTCGCGCCCCTATAATTCATTTGGGAACTTGGGCATGATCAGTGGGATCTCTTACCATCGTAAGAATTACATGGTGCATCGGTTCCTGAATACGCGCGCAGTAGCGTTCAGCAAGCAGTGTCAGTGTAGTTCTTACGATGGTAAGAGATCCCATCGTTAAAGCTTTAGTTCTCAATTAATTTAAGGATGCAATGGCACATATTGCTGACCGTCTCAGAAATTATTAAAGATACGGGGAAAAATAACGCAGATGAAAAGACAGACGTATCAAAAAGGCGAATGTAATTTCCAGTCGGCATATACGGTCTTTTCCGGTAACTTGCGGTAGAATGGCCACCGCATCACGTTTTCCCGTCAAAACTCAGCATGCGGCATTTGTTGCATTACAACCGTGGTGCACACTCTTTGACCACACTCTGTTTATAATAAGGCCGTACGTATGGCGGTCTCAGTACGGGGTGCCACTACAACTGCAGCATCTGACATTCCGCAATGAGGGCAAGGTCACAAAAGTAGGCTGTGTTATGATAATATGCAATTATTTGCGGTTCAGCACGTTGCCGCTTACACTCGATACGAGGTCTACTAGGCTGTTAATGCCGCTGTGTTCAGTTCCGCACAGTTATTTATCCGTTGAGGCTATTAGCCTTTTTAATACGATGACTTTACAATTCTTAGAAATTGTTCATGTAATATTACTACAGTAGTACACTTTCGTGTATGGTTTCTCTCATTAAGTATGATNACATTTCAAGCGACCTCGGAGTTTGAGTGCAGAACTGTGATAAGTGAAATCAGGAGCTTTACGACTTTTTAGTTCCGTGTAGGAGGGAAGCTTAAACAGACAGAGTAAATAGGAAGAAAATTGAATAGGGCAATACGCCTGTGGAGATATCCAATAGTGGGATTATTCTTTAACCCCGGCATCAGATGGAAGGAGAGCATGCGTTGATACTGATTTTAACAGTGCATGTGTGTACTGGCCACGGAACTTTGCAGGTTTTACAATGATGATTAAGCTGCTGGCAGTTCATGGGAAACGTCGAAGGTTCGTAAACACTAAAATTAAGATATCCTGCAGCACAGAGGAAGGAAAGAGATGCAAAGAGATCGTGCGAAAGAGCGAGAGCAACCAAAAAAGAGGCAAACTAAAGAGCTAAACGGAATTCTTTTTGGCGATTTTGACAGATGCTAAGCAATCTTTGCACAATTCGAAACGGCTCTCATTAATAGTCCCCCATTTAGTATTGAACCACAGCAGGATTGAGCAGAATTAAGATCATGTGAATGCTGTTAATGAACTTAAATCTCAGTTCGTGTTAACTTTAGCTGGGCTGAACAGCTTACATTTTTCCGATAATTATGAAAGTCACAGTGGGTGTGTTTCATTGGCTCTTTTCACAACATTTTAACCACACACTAGCAACAGTTGCCGTTTCTCGATAATTCTAAAAGTCTAGGCTGTACATCTCACCTTAAAAGTAATAAATCATAATTAAAATTATTAACTAATATCAGCTATACATTGCCCCAAATGGTTCCGTTTGCTTCCTTTTTATCCTTTAGAGGGGGGGGGGGAGGAGAAATTTTGCAGGGAGCAGACCTCTGAACCCCACTTTTGATTACGCTTGCCGATTGCACCCCAGCTGTCGCGCTCTCGATCCTTTCCTCTCTATTCCCCTCATCCCTCCCCCGCACCCCACAGAATATTCTTGGGTTTACCAT
The DNA here is from genome assembly GCA_033807755.1 of Ellobium chinense. NCBI lineage: Eukaryota > Metazoa > Mollusca > Gastropoda > Ellobiida > Ellobiidae > Ellobium > Ellobium chinense. The sequence continues at coordinate 254,426 of JAWQUT010000497.1, forward strand.
TAATTTAATCACGCACCGTTAATATTTATGTCCAAGGTTTTAATTATGCGTTCATTTCTATTTTAATTTTCATCCTGCGAGTGCACTTTTGATAATGGCTCTCTTTATTGTCCGAGTGCTGCATTCCTGATATGTAGTGCCGGATAAACAGCGAAGATAACTCCTGCCAGCATGGCAATATTAATATAGTAAAGTAGGATGCAAATTAATGCTAAGCGACAGCCGGTGAGGACTTGTGACCGATGTCGCTGGCAGAAGGTGGGCTGGGAGAGGAAGGGGAAAGGAAGGCAGTGTTGCCAGTCGCAGGGATTATCTCCTAAGGTGGAGTAAAATGACTTTACGAAAAGGGGAAAACCCGTTTTTCGTAACTTGTTGGAAGAAATTGTGAAATGTAGGGTAAGGTGGGTAAAATGTCTGGTTTTCTTCTTTTTAACAATAAAAAATACATCTTCTTTCCACTGATTTGCCCCTAACATCTTGCAAAAGGAATAAAACTACTCCCGCTTCAGGGAAAAAGCATATGACCAGAGTGGCAACCCAGAAGGGAGGTGTGGGAACATGGCGGAAGTTAGGCAATGCTATATCGTTGGTCTTCGCATAGGACCGGCCAAGCTGCAGTACGTTTAAGGTTACAGACCTGTAATAGGATTGGACCCTTTTTTCCTCTATGGGCTATATTAACATTTTGAGCTGCCCTCTGAACCCAAAGTTTTAGCTTTCACCCAGACCCATACCAGATTGAAGCTCATTATGTGGCCCAAATTTTAAGACTTACCCAACCCTAGCAAGCCCATTGAAATTTTGAGCTTGTTTGCTATTTGTAAACAGACCCTACATTTTTCACTGGTCAATGCCAAACCCCTCCTCTTCCGCCTGAGCACACCCTTGAGCTGGCAGTTCCGCCCAGGGCTAAATAGTGTCTGGTAAAATAAAGTAAAATGGACACAGATTCCCATGATATCCAAAATTTCCCTCCTGGAGCCCTTATTACTGGAAGCAGGGCATCCCAAAAGAGGGAAAAGTAGGACCACAAAGTGAAAGTACAATTACAGGTCTGTAACCATAAACGTGACCAGTCCTATGCGAAGACCGACGACGTGTATCTGTAATTTACGTATAATGCACAATATATTCCGCAAATTAAAACAGATGCATATCTGGTATTATCTTGTTCAAAGTTTTGAAACCGATTTGAATGACACTATCCGAATACGGTTGTAAAAGTGAAGATAACAGAAAACGTCCAATGTACAGTAATTATAATTTCCTGTCATAGGAGTTCAGCTGTTCATAATGTTGGACCGACGTGACGCAAACGTTAATTTATCTCTAGGAACTGGGTTAGTTATTTGGTGAGCACGCCATGAAAGGTGAGACAAACAACGCTGAGCTGACTGGTGAGGTGACGAAGTCTGGAACCTTGCCAGTTTGTTTGGCCAAGCCTATTTGTGTACGAGCTCAAAAAATTTATGATCCTAAATATTTGGTCTGTTTGTGCCGACAGACTAGTTGCACGTTATGGATATCCCTTCAGAACTCATTCTTGTGGAATGCGACATTTTTCGAAGCCGCGTGGCCGAATGGTTACGACGTAGAGTGTATGATCTAAAGATCGTGAGCTCGATTCCCGATCGATCACCGTCGTGTTGTAAAAGCCTTGGGAAAGCATTTCAGTGACGTTCTCTTCAATCCATGCATCTGTTAAGTGGGTACCTGGTGTCATAGGCAGTGAAATATATTGTCAGAATTCTTATTCACTCCCGGCCATCATAGCGTGTATGATGGCCGGGAGTGGAGAATGTCCACGTATAATCTGGCTTGCTGGGTAATAGTACAGGGGCATGTGGAAGGTTCTAACATACCTATGCAAATAAGAAATACGAAGGAATGAATAGATGCCAAAACGGAGACACACAGAGAAGTGATGGGAAGGAGAGTCCTCGAAGGCAGGGTACCGTCCCGAGAGAAAACTAGAAACAAGAAGAATTATTAATAGCCAAAGAAATATCTTCAGTAAGAGAGAAAGTTGGAATGGAATTTTTAATAAGATGAGACCCCGCGGCCTCCGCAGCTACATCTCCCGTCTTGCTCTTTGCCAAGAAACATAATATTCAGTGCAAAGTATGTATAATTCAGTCCGTACCGTTTTTGAAAATCTCTCGGGGATCACATGCTGGTGCAAGGACAAAACACCGTAAGATGCTCAAACCACAGTACGAGTATACGTTGTTTTGACGTTGCACGACATCATGTACCTGCTAATGAGTACAGATAGGCATGAGATAAGGCATTTGGTTCCTAAGAAGACAAATATTTCATCCCTGCATAGGACATGTCTGGTAAACAGTTTGCTAAACAATTCTGGCGCGATACGATGAACAGGCTTGTTTTTTCACTGCATGCTGGGTTTTTTTTTTTGTTCTCTTTCTTGTCGTTATGTGGTGGAAGAGGGAACTGTCTGTCTCAGGAGCAAGACACATTCGTTTGTAGAGTAAAAATTTATAGCTTGCATCACTCTTCTAACAGAGACAACGGAAGCACTCTGTCTCTCATTCCCACTCTCTCCCTCTTTCCCCTCTCTCTCTCCCCCTCCCACTCTCTCCCACTCTCTCTCTCTCTCTCACTCCCTCTCTCTCTCTCTCTCTCTCTCTCTCTCTCTCTCTCTCTCTATCTATCTATCTATCTATCTCTCTCTCTCTGCTAGGGAAAGCAAAGCAAAGCAACAAGAGATCATATGAGATCGAGCCCGTTTCTGTCAGTGTTTATGACCTATGAGTTTTGACATTCTACATGTGATGGAATCAGGCTAGACCTAGATCTTGATCTCAGGTACCCTTCTTCTCTGTATTGTTGTTCACACACTAATTCACCTTTCCGAATCAGCCAACAAGGACAATCAATTCTGTATTTGCCATGCGCTGAGTGTGATGCTCGAAAGGGTGTCTGACAGGAAATGCCACAAACGAATGCCATGATGGTTTGTAAGAGATGCAAACTTTTGAAGGAAAGCTCTCCAATAATGTTGTCGTGCTTTATTCATAAGGTGGACTGTACTTTACGAACACCAGTGCATCTGTTTTGTATTTTTTATGTAGATCCAGCATTTAATATGCACGAAATACTATGCGTGCTGCAAGATATATATGAGTCTTGATGCGTTTTACTCCATGGCTTATGAACTTTATGAACTACAGCAGATGGTCGTGTGCGAAAACCACAGATCAATGTATAACATATTGTTTAAATTTTCGTATTCATAATTATTTCAAATACTAGATGTTTATGTCAATTCTCAGATAGATTAAAGTTTTGTTTTCATAATTATTTCAAATACTAGACGTTGTGTCAATTCTCAGATAGATTAAAGTTGTGCATTCATGATAAAATTATTTCAAATACTAGATGTATTTGTCAGTTTACTTTAATGTTACGTTCTGAGGAACAGTAAGCTAACGATCTGCAAGGTTTCTGTGCGTATGAAATCCTTTTTTTTTTTCCGTGAAATTTGGAAAAAGTGTTCCGATGTGAAGACTGCCATTGAAATCACAGTAATGAAGTCTCTCTTCCTGCTTCTCCTCTTTTTACACTCCGGACGGGGCTTTAAAACTTCCGATATTATTATCAGCCCGCCCGGCGTGTAGTGTCAAAGTTTGACCGGCGAAGACTTTGATGGGTACAGCTTTTGTTTTTTCTTTCTTTTCACTCGTCCGCAAAAAAAAAAAAAGATATTCGGTTCTGATTTTTGAGGTTAATGTGAAGTTGTGAACTGAGCTGAAATGTAGTTAGAAAATTCCAGACCAGATCAAGTTCATCTAAAATAGCTACTTAGCTCAAATCAAGTTCACATGAACTAATCTAAAGTTCACGATCTGAGCCCATTAAAAAAAATTGATCTCAGATTTGCCTAACCCTGCAGCCCGGCCACCACACTAGCGCGTGCACTATGTCTTAACGCCAACGTAGCTTTTAACGTCTATAACGAAAGGTCTATGATATTACCACGATTAGATAAGAGAAGCAGGAAACACGTGTGGTAGCAGGTGGTACAGTGCAATTTGCCCTGCTGTGAAGGCAGCTAAGCTAATCACGGCCTTCGGGGAACCGAGAGTTTTAATGTATGCTCTGCACCGGAAAAATCTATATAAAATCTTCAAACAATTCACTAACCTGGCGCTAGTATGTTTAAAAAGTAGGTCCCACGCTGCGAATCGAGATCGTTTGGATAATTGAATTATAATGACCAGGTCTGACGCTGGGTAATTGCAATTGCAGTGAGGCGTTCACCCCACAGTTCACTCAGTAGTTCACCCAACAGTTCACCCCACAGTTTAACCACCAGTTCACCCAACAGTTCAATCCACAACTTCATTTTCATTTACACAGACAGTTTTTAGGGTATTCGTTGATTAATCCGTATGGCGGTATTATACTTTGCTGATAATTAACCCATTTTAATGAAACTGGATCGAGGACATTAAAAAAATTCTCTGGATGCTCTGTAACGTCAACTGACGAAAGGGTTTATCTTTGTAAGAACTGTTATTTGTTGTTGTTGTTGTTGTTGTTGTTGTTGTTGTTGTTGTTGTTGTTGTTGTTGAGAAAATTGAATGGTTCTGTTATGAAATATCTCTTTGTTTCAACAACATTCTTGTCTAATTTCTTTTATTATATCAAGGGCATTCAAAGTTTTGCCAAGAAAATATTTTGCCGAGAGATTGGATTACGAATTTAGAAAGATAAGTTGGCGAGAGGACAAACATTAGACCTTTTGTTAGAAGACGTTAGCTTTTGTAGCCATTCAAAAAGCTAAAAAGCGTGTCAGTAGATGAAACCTCGGCTATCTTCTGGGACAGGACCGCTCTTGCATTAATACAATTCATTTAGTCATTGGTTTAGCTACAAGATCGGTCCTATTCCGTGATTGTACCGAAACCTCTTTATTGGAGATGTTTCCCTACATTATCCATGATGGTTTTTTCGTAGATCCAGACGATGTTTGTTTGATCTCCGTGGATGAAGGAAAAGAGCGGCCTATTTATTCTGTGGGCAGTGCCCCGGAGATTCTAAGCAACAGAGGTATCAATCTCTGCACAAGCCAAGATGGCTGCGGCTGATGCGGAAGAGCTAGAAAAGAGTGCGATGACTTGCGAATGGTGTTGGCCGATAAATGAGGATAACTGAGAGACTGCGCACAGAATAAAAGAACTACCCATTTTTGCGTGTCCGATGTGATCAAACAAGCATGACCCAAAGTTAATTCTCTCTTTTGTGAATGGGTGAGCAGCTGAGAACAACCGCTCCCGTAGTAGCCTACATGTACTTGTTAGTGACAGCGACAAAGACCAGTGCCTTAGGATGCCCAAGAAAATGTGTGAAAAACATCATTTTTGCAGCTTTGTTAGTTCCTATTTTATAGGCATCCAAGCTAATGGGGCGTTTTTAGTACCTGTTGGTTTATTTTAATTCCTAACGATGTTGACCCGCATCCCGCAGCTCTGGGATCTTCGGTCATAAAAAGATAAACGCCCACGTTTTAAAGTTCAGAGTATCTAGTAGTCTAAATTTCAAATGTATTCCACATTATGGAAAACAATGTGGTGAATACTAATTGTTTCCTTATCTCAGTAGGGTGGTGGGAGAAATATACTGGTGGTGCCAGATGTGTGAGTTGGTTTTATTTTTTTTACTGGATTCTATTAATTTTTTTTTTTTTTTTNTGGCTTACGCCCTCATCCTAGACACTGAAAACAATAATTTGTGCTCTAATTCCATCCCATTTTTTATTCAGATGTTTAAGTTATGGGTTTGTATTTTGTTGTTGTTGTTGTTTTTGTTTTTGTGTGGGAGAAAGAATGGGAAGAGTGCTTGGATGTTGACGGGTGATGGTGGGTGTTGTCTTCGCACTTTCAGTGGCTCTGTTAATTTTGCAAGACTTTACTCTCTCTCTCTCTCTCTCTCTCTCTCTCTCTCTCTCTCACTGTGTGTGTGTGTGTATGTGTGTGAAATGAGAGGTTATGCTGTGGTTCAACGTCTGAGTACTGCACTGTCTTGAATTTCCGAGAACGCTTCCCAATCATTCTTTAGCAGAAATCTCCCAACAATCTCTGTTTTGAAGGGGTAGGAGGTTGG
>JAWQUT010000497.1:288296-290796 GCA_033807755.1 Ellobium chinense
GGGGGGGGGGGGGGGGTTAAAAAGGTGCGATTAAGCGCTGTATTTATTATCGATCATCTAATATTGATTTTTCTTATCTTCCCGTCTGTTACATGATCTTCTGGATCAAGTGACATATTTCATTTCCAATCCCACTCTTAGTTACATAAAAAAAAGGTTCTTAAGGTTGATTTATATACAGATCTCCGTATGTAGGGATTGGAGAGTTAATGACGGCTCTTTATGTTTGGCTGCAGGCCGCCTGAATTATACATGTAATTGCCAGGCCTACGATATACAGTAAAATCTCAATAGCTCGAATTTTATGAGACCGGTCCGTGATTTCACTTCCGTGAGATACTTGGATTCGTGGGTAAAGTTGTTATCGTGTACAGAGAGCTTGCGCATTTACGATGGGATTTTTTTCTACCAAAAGAATTAGGTTAACTCTGCACGTTGAGCGCTACTAAGGATGCATTCAGCACCGATGCAGTTAGTATAATTGTTGCGATAATAAGAACTCCCATATTAAATGCGCAAGGTCTCCACTGTGTTTCCTTTATGGCTTAAGTCATCTGTCACAGTTCCGAGACAATATTGAGAAAACTATTTTTCAAGGCAAAACAAAAGCAGCTGGGGCGTATCATTTCAGCTGCAATTCTGAGGGAATTATTGGTGCAATTAGTTCTTTGAAAAACCATGTCAACGTTGGTCTTATACTCATAAACTCCATGATAACCATTGATTCACTTTGGTCTAAGTTTGATTTAAGCTACTATGGAAACTCACTGATATTGTGGAAAGTAAGGGACTAAGGACCAGACCTTTCGAGCGGATCCACTGAATACTTGTAGTTCGAGAAAAAGAGCTTCTGCTGAATTATTTATATTTTTTTTAAATTCGCATTAACGTATAAATAAAGCAGTAAGCAGAAAAACAGCTTCCGTGAGGGAATCAAAACTTAAGGCGGATAGAAAGGGTGGTCCAAAACAAGGTCAAGAAAGTCATTCATACTTCAATAACCTCCAGTAACTAGCACAGTGACTGTGGTATAGATCTGGTTCGTGATAATGCTGTAGTTCTATGTATAATGCGCTGGCTCGGTGTATAATATTTATGTACTATCACGAATAAAATGTAAAACATTGTTCAGCATTGTAAAACATTCAGCACCCTTTAGGGTGAAAGAAATGGTTGATTTTATCCTTTTATCTGTGGGAGTTCAAAAAGGAAATGGAGATGGAAATTTAAGCACATCAAAGGGCAGATGTAATCTATAATTGCTGCAGTTGATCTAGACCAGGTGCATTACTGTTGTCATAATAAAAAAGAAAAATTAAAAGATCAGATGTCTGAAAACGACGTGTCGCGATCAATGTAGTACATGCATACCGGTAAACTATTGGTAGACATACATATCGTTTTAATATTTCAGCTGTGACATAATCTTAGCAGGGAGGTATGTGAAATTTCCAGCTGCTAATGTTTGCCAAATTTCATATAGATATAATTTGAATTATTGATGTCCTTGAACTTCGACATGAAAAAACACATTCTAAATTTTCTGGGCTATCCGATATATCAAGAAATTGAACTAACTGAAATGATCTGAAGCATTGGATTTTACTGGCTCATATATCTCTTGCTACTGGGTTTATTAAAAACAGAACTTTCGTGAGCCAATCACAAGCAATACAGGATCTACCGAGGAAGCTGATTAGCTGCTTTGGTTTGAAACTTTAGTTTTCCTTGGCTGACACAGGTAGTGATGTTAATAGGAATAATAGTTTGAGAGATGACAAATAAAAAAAGTGACTCTTATTTTTCCTCCCTCTTCGGGGAAATTGGTGTACAGTGCGTTGAGAGAGAGAGAGAAAGAGAGAGAGAGAGGGGGGGGGGGNGGGCAGAATGTGAATTGCTTCTTGAAAATACTGTTATTTTGCTCATTTACGACAGATAGTTGTCTGAGCTTAATAAACATATTGATATTGTTATTGTTATTTGCTATACAATGTTACAATTTTAATTCATAATACAAACGCATAGAACTGCGCATATGTAAATATATAATGTTACAAACACATGATAAAATCATTGCTGATCGTCCGCGGTGCAGCTAATTGGTCCCCTCAGTCCTAAAGCTCGTGTACACCTGAGTCGAATGGATAAGAGGCATGAAGTATCTCTTTTACAAGGACCCTTCAACTTAAACCGCTCGGGCCAAGAATTGAACACATAAATCTTAGACTTGATAATCCACAGTTTCTGAGTACCATTCACAAACCACATGGTCATCCTGTCTTTTAGTAGTATTTGTAGAAGTAGTGATAACAGTTGTAGAGACGGTGTAATAGAAGTAGCAATAGCAATAGTAGTACAAAAGTAGTAGTAGTAGAAGCTGTAGTAGTAGAAGTAATTGTGATGACTGCAGTGGTAGTAGTGGAAGGAGGAGCAGTAGTATAAGTAGTAGTAGTAGTAGTAGTACTAGTAGTAGTGTAGTAGTTGTAGTACTGTAGTAGTT
>JAWQUT010000497.1:295796-302426 GCA_033807755.1 Ellobium chinense
ACTCAAGGCTAGTTTAACCATGTGACTGATGGAAAAGAGCACCGGAACCCCGCCCTTCTCAAAAGGGGGCCCCAAACCTCCTAATGACATATTGACCCTGTGCTATGTGTTATGTCATGGAGGGCTCCCACTGTATTTCTTGCACCGGAACTCCGCACAAATCCATCCCGGATCATGCACTGCATAGCCAATGCAAAACTGTCGGTGTCATGCTCCCTGTAAAGAAACGCCTGCATATTGTCATGGACCAGTCGCGCTGAAGATTCTGTGTTAGCCATAAGAAAGAAAGAAGGAAAGAAAGAAAGAAAGAAAGAAAGAAAGAAAGAAAGAAAGAAAGAAAGAAAGAAAAGGAGGAAGGACGGACATTGGCCCTTATTAATAGAGCATGTAAAGGAACATGTTTTACAATGTTATATTTCATACGTACCTATTTACTTATACACATAATAATATATGCAATAACTCGAGGAGGTGTCATAAATGTATACATTATTAGAAATGAAATCCATAACAAGGTCATTGCCACCACGATATGGTCATTTTATGCGATTAGGTTCTATGCATTTTGCTCACTAATGTCCAGGCTAAGCATTCGAGCTAAATCCAGTAACCACCTACGTGATTGCTGGGGGTCAGGCGGGGTTAGGTCACATGTCAAAGTGCATAGTGGGATAAACGCAGTGGCTACTGCTGATGATCAGAGGTGAAGGTCAGCACCGCTTGCCCAGCGTCACGGAGAGTCTTGGCTTAAAATAGCTGCTGAGAACTTAAAAACGAAATTCCATACTAGCTCTTTAACGAGGTTCTCTGGTAACCTCCCCTGCTAATTTAATACAAACTATCTACACCATTGTCTCTGTTTCCCTTGGGGCTTAAGTTTAATAATAAAACGATCTAGTCTACTTGCGTCACAATTAGTTTATATTCGCTCATGAATGCAAGAGAAACCGAATCTTCCCTTAAGTAATTTTCCGGTTTTTTTTATATTATTTTTGCCTGCTTATTTCAGAATTAATAAGAGACTGTCAGTAAGGAAGTAGTTTGAGGCTTGTATTTGTTAAAGATTAATACTTTGCCAGGCCCTTCATAATTATTCATTTTGTGTTGGATAAAGACGTGAGTGCCTTTGATGTGCGTTTGCCTGCTTCTAAGCCTTTGATGAGTGTGTGCGTGCGACAGGAGAAATTGATTGTAATGGCTGTATCCTTGTATTGTAATCATCCTCATTATCGTCATCATCATTTTATTCTGTCCTTTGATGGATGGATGGATGGATGGATGGATGGATCATCATCATTTTATTCTGTCATTTGATGGGTGGATGGATAAATGGATGGATGGATGCATCATCATCATTTTATTCTGTCATTTGATGGATGGATGGACGAATGGATGGATGGATGGATGGATCATCATTATGGTCGTAGACATACTCATGTAGCCTCCGACTTGCTTTGTTACCTGTAGTCTATCCAAATGGAGCATGTTTTAGGCAGCTGTCGGCGAGTGGCTCTCTGATGCGATGATTATACTGTGTAGCCAGGTGTGAATGGCACTGTCGCGCGATGCCTCGCCCACACACCATCCCAACCTGCACACCGGACAGCTCAGTTGCTGACTTGTGACCATTATTTTGTCTTACACACTTCACCCCTCTAACTTTTTTTTTGTGTGTTTTTTTTTCCCCTCTGTTTCAGTCTGGCCTCCTCCTTGTCTAATCACATATTTTGTTCTTGTTAATTATGTGCTTGTGTCCTCGAAGTGTGTATTCCCAGCCACGCCCGGTTAAGTGTCGTTTCCTCAGTTTATTTTACAGTTTCCAGTAAAAGCCCACCACGTGATCAAGGATAAGAGTTATGATTTTAATAGCGAGTCTTCTCTTTGGTAAAGAGCTTCAGTGGAAAAGTTCAACCCTGCCGATTCTGACTTCATCGATTCTGTATTGAACAGAGTCTAAATTTAGCAGTGAGGAACAAAGGAAGCGTACTTGCAATGGAGAATAATCTCGCGAATAGCTGTCGGCGTCTTAGTGGAGAAAGATGTTCCTTACCATAAGTGTCATTACTGTATAAACATTTATCGAAGAGGTCGTCTCTCTCACGTGGTTGCCAACAATATATTGTTGTTGTTGTTGTTTTGTTTTTTCTTATTATTATTCTTCTTCTTCTACTTCTACTATGACTATTTCATCGTTTTCTTTTTCTTCTTCTTCTTCTCCTTCTTCCTCTCATCTTCTTCTTTTCTTCTTTTTTTTTTGTACCTCTACTACTATTTCTTCTTTTTCTTCTTCTTCTTCTTCTTTTTTTCTCTTCTCCTTCACCTTTTTCTTCTTGTTTCTTGATTATTATTGTTCTTTTTTTTCCCCTTCTTCAAGGATGATGGTGATGATGTACATGATGAAAAGAGACAGTAATATACAATATTTATCTCTATAGTCAAAAACAGATGGAAACGTGGGACTTCTCTCGTGTTATGACCCTTTGCATTAGATTAAATATTATACATATACTCATATTCACTTATACAATACCCCTTGCTTTTACGGTAATTTTTAATTATCACAAACGCTTCATACTGTTTTGATGTAAAACACTTTTTAATTGGTCTGGCACTAATCATGGTTGCAACTTTTGAATTCGCTGACGTTGAATTACGATAGTTCGGATGTTACAACTATTATTCGAATGCTTATTCAGTGTACGATGAACCGCAGTATTGACCCAGTACCGACAACTCTTCTTATAAATCTTTTGACTGGATACAAGAGTTAATCTCCTTGTTTGGTTTCCGTTGTCAGTCGAGTTGCTGCAAGCGCGGTGACACGCAAGTGATCTAACTCTGTCTACAGATTGGCGTTGAACTCGGAAGTAATCTACTATCTGAACTGAAGTAAATTTTATTTCCAGACTGCAATATAATATACAATAATATACAATAATGTGGAAAGTAAACGAAACGCAATGCAAAATGCAAATGAAAGTCCATTTCCTATCAGCATGTAGGGACATACTCTTTTTGAAACACTCAAACGTTAATTTTAAATTTATGAGAGCCAGGAATGAGAGCGACTGTTGTGATCTGAGTCATTGGCTTTTGTCCGCAAATACAACTCAGTTAAATATTCATTGGCTTTTCTGGTCAATTCACGGCATATTCATGTACATTAGTTTTCAGTAATAGTTTTTCAGGCTCTTTCAATCACGCCGTCACATCAGTTTCATCATTACACAATCTTCCTGTCGTATCTTCTCCACTCACACGAAATTCAAACTTTATGTAGTGCATCATTGTCTGATTAATTCTTCTGTTCTTTCTGGCTTCATGAAGAGCACAGTTCTATGAGACAAGCTATTGAACACTGAACAAGAACACAATTCTATGAGACAAGCTATTGAACACTGAACAAAAAGGACTGCGAGCTTGTGGGGAATAGAGCAAAACCAAGTGGAGTGGGAAGGCCCAAAGTAAAATATTTTAATGATTTTTTTAATACAAGTACATAACAATATGGAAGTGCAATAACATACTATTATAGCAACAGTATGTTATTGCGCTTCCATATTTTTATGTACTTGTATTAAAAAATTATTAGAATATTTTACTTTGGGCCTCCCTATTGAACTTGTGGAATTTATCGTGGATCTGATTAGTTCTGAAGTTTCAACCGTGGCTTTGCATTGACTAAAATATGCCTTTTAGTTTAGGGTTTACATATGAATTATGGAGCTCATCATTTGAAAACGACAGGGTTGTTATGAACGCTGTTGTTTTTGTTGTTGTTGTTGGTGATGGTGGTGGTGGTGGTGGTGACAGTGGAATTGGTGAAGTTGACCTGTCCGTTTCTACCCAACCCCCATCTTCAGCGACCCCGTCAGAGTTCATTGACCGATTGTATCTGTTCTTTGTTAATTAATCACAATAACTAAACAATTGAGAACTTCTGCATTAACGATGGTATCTCTTACTATCGTAAGAAATACACTAGTGTATCGGTGCTAAATGCACCTTTAGTAGCAAAGTTAATGTGTGTCCAAGTTTTCAAAGAGCTCTGCACTTTGGACTCCACTTAGGGCACATTCAGCACCGATGCACTAATGTATTTCTTACGATGGTAAGGTATCCTATCGCCCATGTGCAAGCTCTCAAAAATGTGTTCAGTGTTCTAACTTACTCTAAGATGGCCTTAGACCCCTTATGGTCTGAGATGCCCAGTAAAACGTGAGCACTTTACTTCAGCTAACGTTATTATGTCGACGCTCGTGAGCTGTCTGCTCACAGAAGTAGAATTTGATCTCTCTCTCTCAACTTGTCCGCCAGTTTTATTGTTTCGGATCATTATTAAACGTCATTCTTTAAATCGGAACTTTTGTTTCCTATTATAGTTCATGATAATGATTGAAAATTGACTAGGGAATTTCAAAATCGCTGAATGGAATTTGAGACAGTTACTGAATGCGACAGTTTCTTTCTAAGTTGAGGTATAACTTCAGTTCCATAGCGAATCAAAGAGAGCTGAATTACTCATCCAGCACAGTAATGAAGATATGACAACAATTCCCTTCAAGTTTCACAAACGTTATGTTTTACAGATTACAGTCCTTCAAGCCTTAAATCTCTTGCCTTCAATGTTGCTATTGGAACAGAGAGTTGCATATTGCACACGGCACGCTAGCTCTTCCGCAAATCAGCGTGTGTAAAATCTGGGACATGTCCTCATATATTTCTTAATGATAATAATAATAATAATAAGTTTTATAAGTCTCGTGTTCAGGCTAATGCCAGTTCACACGATTTCACATTGTTATTACCCTAGCAGGCCTGATCATTCTAGAATGTTCTCAACTTCCTGGAGAGCATACAGTGGCGCTGCCATTTATAGGGGCTGATCACTGGCATTCTGACAAAATTATCCATTGCCTATTGCCGGGTACCCATTTTACAGAACGGTTGAGTGAGGTAAATGTGGATAAGATGCTTTCCCAAGGCATCTACAACATGACCGTGGTCGGTAATCAAACCTACGACCCTACAAACTATGCCGGAGTTCTTGGCTCAAAAAGAACTTAGTATAGTGCCTTATGCATAAATCCAACCATTTGTTGTAGTTTCCATAGGTCTTTATAACAATATTATCTTAATCACTAAAACATATCTGTGAGTTATAGTCTACTTCGGCAACTGTTTTATAACCTGTGGTTAGATGGAAACATTACTTTTGACTACACAACAAATACAGGCGAAACTAATTTCAGTAAATGGCGTTTACTTTGATAGCAGTTTTGCAGCTACCGGTTACACGGGAACATTGCGTTTGAATATACAGCAAATACTGGCAAGACTAATTTCAATATTTGGACTACTCATTTCATGCTCAGAAGTCCGTCAATGTTAGCGATTTTTTTTTCAATGTTAGTTAATGTGTCTGTAATCAGGAACAAGTGAGCGGTTTATTCACAAATTAACATTTGCAGATATTTATGTTTACAAGATCGATTAGATAAACAAGTAGGTGAAAATATACCAAGAGGGGTGACTGGAATCCTGCAAGTTTCGTAATTTTTACTAGGAATATACCTTCTGATTTACATTACAGGATTTTCCTGGGCGTTCCAACTGAAGTTATTGTCGATAACGGTGCCAAGATGCATGTACTGTAGATTTATTCAGTCTTTTCATTTAGAAAGGAGCAGTAATGTATCATTCCCCCGAAATTCTGTTTCATCTGTTTAACTCACAATTACAAGCCCGAAATGCGCATCGCATCATGTCACGAATAATGGTGCTTCGTCATGAATAATGGTGCTTCAACCAGGCAGGAAATACCACTGTCCGAGATCAAGTTGTGAAATAATAGTCAAACCTATTAGAGAAGTGTTACTGAAACCCCAAAAAAATATTTAAATTTGCGCAGTGTAGATGTATAGAAATACAATGTCAGTTTTCTTTTTTCTTTTCCCTGTCAGTGATATTATTATCTTACACCAGTGTAACGGTTTTTATTATTTTTTTTTTTTTGGCTTTGGCCTATGACCTAATAAATTCTCTGTGAGTGGGCATTAGCCTGGATATGAGACAAATAAACAGCGTTATTATTATTATTATTATTATTATTATTATTATTATTATTATTATTATTATTCTGGCAAAGGCTGGACAGATCATGTGCTGGGAGGTTACATTGTGTCTTTTCTTGTCGTGAGTTTCTCATGTCCCATGAACCATCCTGAAGGGGCAAAAACCTGTGTCACCCCATAGAGACCCGTGGGCCGATACCTGAGTGGTTAGGTATCGTGATATTCAGAGTGTTCGAATTCTAATCATGGAAAGTATCGATTCTGTTTCATTTGTGATTTTCGATACCGTTCGATATCAGTTCTTGATATCGTTATCTGGCTATACATTGAGGAGACTGGTAGTTCTGCTGTCTTATAACAAACGGGCACATATGCAGTATAATTTCTATTGTATAATATGTGCCTTTTTGTCAAAAGGCGGCAGAGGTGGGCTCGTACCGAGGATCGGAATAGGGTTGAAATTAATATCAATTCTCTTTCGATATCTTTTTGATATCAGGACAGTTCAGTTTCTTTGGTGATGTATCTTATAGGCTCTTATTGAGGATCTGATGGT
>JAWQUT010000497.1:304211-332484 GCA_033807755.1 Ellobium chinense
GGTGGAGATGAGGGTAGAGTCATGTTCAAAGTATCAGAGAGACGCAAAACTAAGCGATATTTTAATTCAAAGCGTTATTTAAGTAAATTAGATCTTCTAAATGAGGTACGGCTAGATGATTCAACAGTCTGATGGGAAAAAGCCGCGGACGTAATCTCTTCGATTTCCACAGCTCAGTCGTCTGAATCAGGTATCAGTCAGATTAATGGGGTTTTTTTTTCTTGTTGTTTTTTTCAATACAGTCAGGAGTTGAATTAAATTCTCAAGACCACCCACATATGTATTAATCATCGCTGCTATTTTAGGTGGTCGGTTATTATTTGACAGTGTTAAAAGTCTCTCGAGAATGAGCTCCCCTTTCTGGTGACTTCCAGCCAAGTCAAAAATAATTCATCATCTTAAATGAAAAACATCACGGAGTTAGATATGTCGATGTTATTTTCCTGGAGCGGGCATGTTATGAAATTTCGAATAAAACCAGCGGTCTTCTGCAGGATTCATACGTCAATTAACGTACTGCGTTAACTACGGAGTACATTATAAATGTTTTTGGAATTTCTCGTGGTTGTCGAAGTGCGTTAACTCTAATTGAAGGATTCATGTACGTATACGGCCAGCGAACGTCGTAGTTGTCATGCCCGCGCCCAGGAATACTAGTGGCCGTATTCATAATCCTTTCATTAGTTCAGCACTGCGGTAACCACGGGAAACTCCCAAAACATTAGGAGTGTTCACAGTGGTTAACGCAATACGTTAATTAACGCAAGGACTATGCATACGACCACAGAACTTATAACTTTTATTTTCCAGATTGTAACAGGTACAGTAGTATGGAAAGCAATCAAAACAGTAATAGAGAATCTTGTAGGAGAACGAACAGAAGAAAAAAAAATGTAGGACAGCAAGGTTTCGAAAATGATTTAATTCCATGAGTTTTCTAACGAAACGAGACAGATTTTGTATGCTGCTGTAATTTTGGCTGTCACTGAAAAGTAATTTTATTTTGAAGGTGTTAGGACTGTTCTGAAATAGTTTTGGTCAGAAATTTTCCTTGTCTGTTTTAAAGCCTGATCATTCAAAAAATGTTGTGAAATTCGTCGAGCAAGGAGTTAGTATCAAACACACGACATAATTTTGTCTATGAGTGGGGTGTTGATCCACCTCCCAGTTTTTCCACTGGTAATCTGTGATTACATAGACGGAATTTCGTCATCGTGGTTCTAAGTTTGGAAGGTAGAGTGTCGAGGTATGGCTCCATCCGAATTCGGTCCTTGAGTCGAAGATGAAGACTGCCCGTCAATTTCCTGAGATCTGTTAGACGACATACTACTACATCTTTAGAAGTCGGTCCGAGTGTAACAAAGTTTTAACAAGTTTATTCAACGTAATCCTAGATCACAACAGTGATATATAGGTGGACGATATATTGACGGGACATAAACAGATTATAAACCATCATGACATGTTACATTTTACGCAGTACAATCCATACAGAACATTCACTTACACAAGTCTCCATTCATTCCCAGCAGTTATTCTTACCTCTGTTCATAAAAGTATATGAACTCCCTACTAAAAATTTTGTTGCACACTTTATATAAATTTTGTTAACTTAACTTGGACACCGTTCCCCTTGTAGTCAAATAGTTCTGTAGCCTTATACATATTAGGACGTATATAAAATCCTCTGTTCATAAATCTACGTCTTTCAGATGTCAGTAACTCACAACCAAATAGGACATGAGATTCAACAAGCCTACAGACGTTATCGGTTTACGTGGGAAAGTCCGCGAATTTTCACTTTTTCAGGTGTGACAAACATGAATCTCTACACCTCACAAAATGACGTCACAAAATGACGTGTTTCGATAATAACAAGCTCAGTTAAACCATGTTTATTTATTGTCTCATTTCCGCACATGTGTTAAACCTGCAGACCACACACCGGTTTTCGTGGGAAAGTCCGCGGACTTTCACATTTTCAGGTGTGACAAACTTTTTTAAGGTGTGACAAACTTTTTCAGGTGGGACAAACATGAATCGCTACACCTCACAAAATGACGTGTTTCGATAATCACAAGCTCAATTAAACCATGTTTGTTTATTGTCTAACTTCCGCGCATGTGTTAGCCAATGAAGTAAAATGTCCAGGCTGTTTGAGAGCAAGCTGGACTTCCTGGTATACTGACGTCTGCTGGTGTAATAAAACTGTAATATGTACCAGAAGTCGAATAAACCGGAAAAGAACGAGGGCAAGAAAGCGTTCTGATTAATGGATGGGAAGCGCGAAGGGAATAAACTAAGATATAATTTGTAAAGTAGCTGTCAAAATTAAATGAATATGCCCCCGTATCATATTATGGCGTTTATATGAGAAGTTGCAGCCTTCATGCCTTTAGGCCATGCGACAAGCCCGCTATGATACAAAACATACTTTTGTTTCATTTACATAATGAATGTAGACCAGTGATACTCTTTAATTTTTAAACAGTGACCCATATTCATACAATAGATCTTCCGGGTGTCATCTGGCTCTGTTGTGGGAATACTACGCTGATTAAATTAGGATAAAAAACATGAGAAGTGGAGGAAGAGGGTTTCAGAATGGTGTCATGATGGCTTTGCAGCTGCCTTTATTGTTTCGATATTCCTTAAGCAGACACGGATCTTATTATGTATATCTTGCTTATTGACTAATTCCATATTTATGACTCTACGAAAGTATGCGATGGTGTGCGTCAGTAGGACATTTAGAGACACAAATAAAAGTTACAGTACTTTAGAATCAATAGCAAGCACCTGCACACAGTTTGAGCGTAGTGTCCCCTCTCAGCCCTGCATCTTAGATATCCCTTGCTTATTTAATATAGTAGCTCTGTTTAACCTCTATCTATTTTTTAGCAAACTTTAGCTAGATCAAGTCTTATTTTCGTACTTTTTAAACTGTTGTTTTCCTTTTCTGTACATGTATTTCAATCCATCCTCTACGGTATTTTTGAGTTTCATAAGCTGGTGTCACCGAATTACCACAAGTTCAGTCGCCTGCGCGAGCGTTTGTTGGGGTTAATAATAATGGCAATAATAATAATAATAATAATAATAATAATAATGCGCTTTTTTTAAGGTCTCGTATCTAGGCTCATGCCCGCTCATCATTACCCAAGCAGGCCTGATCACTGTAGAGCTTTCTCAGCTCCCTGGGGAGCATACTGTGCCGCTGCCATTTACGGGTGCTGATCACTGACAATCTGACAATATCTTTTACTGCCTTTAGCCGTGTATCCTTTTTACATACGGGTGGACTGAGGTAAATGTGAATAAAATGCTTTCCCAGGGCATTTACAACATGATCATCGTCGGGAATCGAACCCACGACCTATAGATCTTGAGTCCAACACCGTAACCATTTGGCCACACTGCTCCAAGTTAAGGATTTCACGGTGCTTCAGCATGATTACGGCCGTGTTGCGCTTCTGTACTTTGGGAAACCACATAAGAAATAAGACGTACAGGATCGTCCGATACAAAATCGTCACGTTCATTCCACATTTGCGTATGTCATTTTTTGAGGTTTTGAGAAATGTAGCGCTCTCAACCCATTGCTTAAAACAAAACAGTTGGGCAGATGTGGTTCACCTTGTTTACCCTGGATATAATAAGGAGTCAGAATATTCTACATTT
This sequence comes from Ellobium chinense, assembly GCA_033807755.1. NCBI lineage: Eukaryota > Metazoa > Mollusca > Gastropoda > Ellobiida > Ellobiidae > Ellobium > Ellobium chinense. Next base: position 307,893 of record JAWQUT010000497.1, read on the forward strand.
GTTTTAATTGGGAAAATAAGTTAAATGTAGGATCATAGTAATATAACAGCTCAGATCATCTGAAAAATAACTTAGGCAAATGTGGAATGAGCTCCTACCGATATGTTCATGTATGTCCAAGCGGTGTTTAGACCAAAGGGACGAGCGAATACGTCACACGTTGCTAAGGAGTGAACTTGGGGTTTTTTTTCCCTGAGAAAGGAAACATCCCCGACAAAATTATGCAGTCTTTTAAAGTCTGAAGTCTTTCATCATACATAATATTTGAGAGCTTGCGCAATAACGATGGGATTTCTTCTCATTGTAAGAATTACATTAATGGATCGGTGGTGAATGCACTTATAGCAGCGTTCAACATGCCGAATTAATTGTAATTCTTACGATGGAGCGAGATCCCACTCTTTAATGTACATGTTCACACGTCTCTTCGCCTTGTTTAATTTATTATGCAGCTGGATGTAAGCCTTGTAGTCAAGTTGGCGAAATGTGAGCAATCTTTTAGCGAAGTAATTACCGTGGGCTCTCGATTACATTCACCTGAAACTAGAAACCAGGTATATTTCACTCCTTCATTCTTTGCTGCCAGAGGCATCGACTAGAGGCCAACTGCTCATTTCGTGATTGAAACATGCATGTTAGCATGGATGTACCTGTAGCGAGTGTTCACAAATCAGCCACGAAATAGTAGGTCAACTCCAGGAGCCGCATTTTGTTGTCGACAAAACCGCGACAAACTGGTGAATGTGAACAGCGATTGAGACTGATAGACGGTGTTAGCTGAACGAATAAATTTGGGCCAATCGAAATAGCGATATAACTTATTAATAAGATTTTTACAGCGCCTTCTCTCCAAAGGACCTCAATTTAATGGAAACTCCTCCCCCCCCCNNACCCCTTGTTTTTACTCAGAGCAATTCATGTTTTGCTCAGTTCCTACAACCTTCCATCCCTATCGCAGTTTTGATTTCACCTGATCCAAGACAGTGGTACATTGTCGCTGTAATATTTGTTGCTGTAATATTTTTATCGCATATTTGTCGATATATTCAAATATAAAGTACTATCCGTTTTTATATCACGTTTCGTTTACCGCAACGAGGTATGGGGTAGGGGGAGGGAGGAAGAAGGACAATAAACTGGCAGTCTGCAAAGTTTCTATACAAACTGAAATGTATTACTTTGTGAAATTCAGGAGACAGCGCTCAGTTGTGAAACTTTGAGCTTGAACTCAAATAGTGGCGTGTCTCATCATGCCTGTCCTCTCCTTTTATACCTCGAACGGGTCTTTAATATTGAGGTTCGATGTATATGTTTGTGATGCGGCTGTTTCACCTAAGGGTGGAGATGGACAACAAAGGGGATTAATTTGACGCATCAGAATAGAGGGTAGGATACAAGGTGTCCACAGCATGACAATGGGAGGAACATGTGCTAATCTGAGAGGAAGACAATACAGTAAATTAACATGGGTCTTAAAGTCGTCTGAAGTAATCAGTTCCATGACGGACTGCTGTCATATTTTGTCACCTCACATATTCAAATTATAGTAATAATATCGTATAACTGTTATCGTTAGATGGGGAGAGTGTCATAAGAATTTTGTCCGCAGCATGACAATGGGAGGAACATGTGCTAATCTGAGAGGAAGACAATACAGTAAATTAACACGGGTCTTAAAGTCGTCTGAAGTAATCAGTTCCATGACGGACTGCTGTCATATTTTGTCATGTTTAAATATGAAAGCAGATCCATCTAGAGTTCCATGGAGTGGAAGCAATGCCAACGACTAATTGTACATGGGATTTGTCTTTCGAGAATACCGATTGGATGGCGCAGCTTCAAACCCCATATTAAAAGCTCAGGGGCGTCGACACGGCGCAAATACTGAATGGTAGTATGGTGGCGTGTCAGTGAAGAGTAACAGTATTATAGTGTTAGGTCCGCTCACAGCTGACATGGCAGAGATCAGTACAATAATATCCTAATGCATCATACTTTAATTCTTTAAACTAGATGGTTTACCAGTTTCTAACATCTCTTTAATAATGGTATTTTTCAGGCTTTTAACTAAGCTGTATGAGTTTATTCTGATAATGTTCAGAGAACTTTAAGGATACTTGATAGTTATGGCATATATATGTATGATAGGATTTTACTTTAACTCATATGGTGGACTACTTGAAAACTCAAGAGGGCTGATATATTACATAAGTATTTTCAATTCAAGAACCACTAAGTGGACGTAATTTTTCTTGGTCAAAATTGACTGTTATGATATAGTTTTTAGAGAGCAAATGTTCAAAAGTCCTCTTCAGGTATATTAATCTAAGCTGCACACTGCACTGGTAGATCTACTCATAGATAAAAATGAAGAATGTAAGAAGTGAAGAAAGTTTAAAAGATCAGATGTTGATGCATTATGCTCATCTCGTTCAGTTCAAAATAAACCGAGGGGGGGTAGGACTAAGAGCAAATGCCCTCAGTCTGTGCAAACCCATCTCCACCTTTTCCAAACCAACGTGTTTGCTGATGTTGATTATCCATTTCTTCATTAAGAACTTACAAAATCTGGACTGATGACAAGAAAACCCTGACCAGAGTAGAGATAATGACACACCGCTGCTGATCACTTGAACAATGCTCAAGACAATACAACATTGACGCAGTCCTCGTGTTATTGTCATTGTTTTCTTGGTCGTATTGTTGGGTGGCTGGTAGTCATATGATTTATTATTCTGAGTCTTGACTTATGAAGTCAGAAGCATTGGCGTAGACAAGGCAGGATCAGAGATGAGGGGGGGCATGTCGTCATAGAAAGCCTCTTGTTTCCACTGACTGTTATCTCTAATGGCCTAGTGTAAAATAGAGGTTATAATCCTTGCATACTCAACTCAGGTTGGAGATGGGCAAGGGAAATAATCGTTTTCTAATGCTTCAGCGCACTCGACTAATCCGGGGCAAAAGAGTTAACTCACCTTATGCAAACTCACTGGAAATAGTAGGCGCGCAAGGGAAAAAAAGTTGTCATATTCATAGGAGAGCTCTTCAATACACTCAACCCCTTACCACGGCCTCCTCCATCACATGTTTTTCACTCTCCACTAGCCCCATTCCCACACTGAGTACGCCTTTTGCTACTTCATTGGTCAACCAGAACAACAACAACAACAACAACAAGCCTAATTCTGTGACAAGTGTTTAATTACGGACTGACCGCTCACGCGTCATCTTAATCCTGGAGAGTAGTGCTTCAGAGTAATCGCCCTTTTTCATGGATGATAATTACTGTAATCTGTAGCTGAACAACGCACTGGCTCCTCTGAGCTCTTTGATTACTCAAGTCAGCAAATACATATAATGAGCAGATGAGAGCTAGAATAATCATCGTGACTTTCTATGATTACATGGTTTGTGCGGCTTAGTGTCCAAGCCTTTCCTTTCCACTTTCCTTTCTTATTATGATGAAAGTAACTATTCCATTGTCACAGTAGTTCGGCATTTGCTGGACCACTCCCTGTCCATCTAAAAACTGAAGCTCAAAATCTGTCACTGATTGATTTGTTTCTTTGTGTGGTATACAAATCCAAACCGTTGCACTTACGGCTCCCAAATCTGACAATAAAACATAGAATGGGTAGAAAAAGATTGCCCACCCCCTCCTCCCCCCCCCCCCCNCCCCCCCCCCCCCCCCCCCCCCCTTCTTGACAATGAAGCGGGTGGGGCCCTCATGTTATTCTGAGGGGCTTTTATATGTATTGAATTGGGGAATGAAATTATATTATTATCAGAAACACTCCTTCCCTCGACCTGTTTTTATTCAAGAAGTGCACTGCGAATAAGGGGCTGCATGATTTAAAGACGCAATCACACTGCTGTTTACATTTACATTTTAACTTAAACCGGAAGTGGTCTTAGCTGGAGCTGACTAATTACGAACATTCTGTTGTCTTTGGCCTAGATATACATCTAATAAACGTGTCGAACATGTGCTGACAGTGATGAAAAAAAAAATGACTTATTCCAACGTAAACTCTAAGCACATTTAATAAACAGCTTCTGAATACTCGGCGAACTGACCTTTGACCTCGGTAACTGGCAGTACATAACAGTATACTTGTAATTGAATTTGTCACAGTATCGATATCAGTTATGTTAGTAGATATTTGAAAATATCGACAAAGACAAGACCGTATGACCACTCCCTAACCTCGTTTCAGGAAAAGATAGGTCGCAGCCTCTCCTTTTGTCGCCGTAAGATTGCATGGCCACTTAAATTATCGCTAACACAAACAGATAAGAGGTTTTTATGTCATCTGTCCTTCGATTTGTATCTGCTAGGTAATTCAATAGGGCGAGGAAGATATGGCACATGCAGTGCGTGACACCGGAAATATGACAGAGAAGGCGGAGTGGATTGCAGGCCTTGCTGGGGGAGGGGGAGGNGGTTACCAGTCTTGTGTGGGTTGCCGGGTCTTGTGCAAGTTGAGGAGGTTTTGCGGGTTTGTAGGTCGTTTTATGCCGCGTTTGATTGAGTCACCGAGGATTACATTGTGCTGGTTTTTAACGTTGTGTACTGTATATCTATGTTGATAATGAAAGTTATCCTCACCAAGTATGGATCAGAGAGTATTCGGTAGTGTAATATCTCTGAGTTAAGAGCAAAATGTTACGCTTAGAGGCTCATGAGCACAACATTTATCTACAGTTGGCCCGTAAAATAGATAAACATTGGTCACTAAATTAAATCGACAGTTGGCCCATAGAATAGATCTGCAGTTGGCCACTAAAATAGATCGACGGTTAGCCTGTGAAATAGATCCACAGTTTGCCTACAAAGTGTGTTCGTGGGTACTTATAATTTTATGAAGTAACCTTATTCCTCATTAAATGTTTAGGACCTATACGTCTTGGGGGTATTTTTAGCTAATGTAAGTGTTATGACCCATTCAATGAAAAGATTGGTCAGACGCCAGATCACCTGATTCCTCGAGCCATTCGAAACCCTTGGATCGAGTGAGTCATTCGGCCGTCATTTATTTACAGATTTGGTCTTTTTCTAAAAGCTTTTTAGTTCTAGATACTTTCCAGTTGACATGCTTGCATGGAATATACACTCTTAGCACAACTGTCCATAAAAAAGGCATTACTGTCCATAAAAAAAGGCATAACCTCATGCAATAGTTGGGCATGATTTGCTGTGGAATAAGAGAGTTTTACGATCCACAAATCTTTACAAAGTTATAGAGGGTTCCGAGATAACTTTTATGATATTGTATGATATAAATTCCGATAATATCAGAACCGGATCAGCTGTGGTATTCATGCAGAAAAAATGCGCATATATAATCATTTTATCTTCGCCAAGCACATTTTACGAGAAGTGTTGCGTTGACCAACGTAAAACTGTCAGACAGACATAAGTATGTGTGTGTGTGTGTGTGTGTGTGTGTGTGTGTGTGTGTGTGTGTGTGTGTGTGTTTCTCGCTAGCCGAAGTTCTCATCATTTCAATGACAAAAGACTTGTGAGTAGACATACTCGTTCCTTGTGTGATCGTCATGATTAAGTCTTGTTCAGAGCATCTAGAGCATCTAGGTCAAGAAAAACCAAAGTCATGTGTGTCCATTCTTATCTTCTTGCGATCTTGACTGTCTTTGGTAACATACTCTTGTTTTCACTGTTGTTTATCTTGGTCAAATGCGCTTACGCAAACAGATAAGACGCTAAGTACGTATGCTTTAAATTTCATAGGGTACAGAAAGGGCAGACTCAATGCGTGGGCTGCGGTTAAAATTACAGTAATGCCAAAGATAACTCTATGTAATCTATCGTATGGTAAACAGTGGCGCACAAGTAACATTAATGATGTGCGAAAGATAGAGAGTAATCGTGAATGACGCTTAAAATTGTAAACGTTCATTTTCTAGTTCCTATGTATGTGGCCTTTGTACTTAGATCTTTATTATAATGTGTGTCGTGTGCTGTTCTGTTGTCATTGTGTATATATGTGTTCTGTTGTTCGTCCCAAGCCCGACAGTTGTAGCCTGGGTTTCAATTAAATAAACTTGTTACTTGTTCAAGATATACAAACACAAAACGAACTCCTTTACGAGTGTTGTGCGTCCATGCACATCTATCTATACATCTATATACACAACAGGAAAAAGTACACAGGGCAGTCTCTCTCTCTCTCTCTCTCTCTCTCTCTCTCTCTCTCTCTCTCTCTCTCTCAATCTATCTCTCTCTCCCTCTCTCTCTCTCTTGCTCGCTCGCTCTGTCTCTCTTTCTCTTTCTCTCTCTTTCTCTTTCCCTTTCTCTCTTTCTCTCACTCTCCCTTTTTCTCTTTCTCCTTCTTTTTCTTCTCTCTCTCTCTCTCTCTAACTTTCTCTCTCGTCTTCCTGTCTCTTTCTCTCTCCTTTCTCTTTTCTTTCTTTCTCACAGTCTCTCTCTCTCTCTCTCTCTCTCTCTCTCTCTCTCTCTCTCTCTCTCTCACACATACATACACAAAAACACAACACAACACACACACACACACACACACACACACACGTCCACATACATACACACACTCACCGCACAAACACTCACAGCCAGTCTCCACGACGCAGAGGAAATAGGATACTTATGATTTTGGAATGTGGTCCATTGTTTACTTCGTTAGACAGACGAGCCACCATTCTTGTATTGCAAGATCAATAGATTAGATTACAAAAATAGTTAGGGTGGCATGCCCCTATCCTTGAAAGGCAAGATGGGCCATTAAATACTGTCCCACGAATATAATATAGTTTCGCAGGTTGACGCGTCAGATTGACACGTTTAATAATTTCTGGTTATTCATGACGTTATTTGCGGTACCCCTTCCAGCCAACTTCATATCTGTAGTTGACTTCATATTACTGCAAATCACCTAGTAGCACTTTTCACTTAAATACAAATTATTTCTCTATGTAGTTTTCAATTTTTATGCCACTGGAATTCGACATACAACATCAGCTAGATATTATTAACTGTTGATGCGTCAAGTTTTAAATATCTAGACGGCAATGTCACAGCTGTAAATTTTTTTAAAAATGTGTGTCTAACAAGAGCATGCTTCATTTGTATCTAACACACTGTCCCCAGCATGCCATCTCTTTAACCTGTATTTTTAATATTCCGTGACAGAAGTTAAACAACTGAATGAATGACACTTGAAATTACCCAACGTAAAAGATTATGTCTGTCTGGTAATGGTCTTAAAAAATTTTATCCCGGTTTCCTTTTCAACGCTTGAAGTTATTGGGCCGTAAAGTACAGTATTTTTAGATCATTGGGTATACTAGTCCTTTTCCGAAATGACTAATAAATCTAAAAGCGTTCTGTGTGTATAAAATAAGGCATCGGAGGCTTTCATGTGACCAAATTAGACCAGCGGCGCCCACCTTGTTTCTACTTCCCAGCCCTGTGTTTCAATCATGATGCCTGATAACCAGTAGCTGTAATCAATACTCAGACATTCAAGATTTCGAGCCACACTCTCACGCCATGGCAAATACGGGATTGTTTGTCCTGGCTTGCTGATTCGGAAAGGTGAATTCACGTCAGTTTCATAGTGGTTTTATATAATAATTGCTTGGCAGTGTGACGCATAATCCGTTTCGTTTCATACATTTTAAAAATTCCACAAATTTGTGCAATTCAACATGCGCTGTTAATTTGATGATATTAATACCATATAAAATCTAGTTAATGGTCGCTTTCGAAATGGTGTTCTGCAGTTGCTAGCAGCTTCAGATATGACGCGTTTTGATTCACATTTCTCAAAATACAGAAGGACCAGCTATTCCACACCCTAACACCTCTGACAAGTGCATTTGAATACGCGCTATTATTCGATGATGTTAATACCATTGTAATATGTAATATTATATTATAATATTAAGTTGACGTCACTTGCGTAATGGTGTTCTGCAGTTGCATGGCAGCGTGAGGCATGAACTGCTTCGTTCCACACCTCTTAAATTGTTGAATACCTGCCCATTTTACATATCTTCGTTTCTGGGGCATGCACTTTTAGCGTAAGTATGCCGCCTTTCATTGATACAGTCATTATAGAGTTGGCGTCACCCTCATGCGGTGTTTTTTTCTTTGCACGGCAGTGTGAAGGGTTGTCAAATCTTTGTTTTGCTTCACACTTCTTCAAATGCGAAAAGACTTGCCGCTTCATACACCAGTGACTGTCTTAGACCCCTGCCTGTTAAATGGGCGAGTTGTTTGTGTTGACGTATAGCGTTGTGTTCCACTGTGAAAGGAGGTCGGGGATATTAGGCGTCGTGGGAAGTTTTTTTATTGGCATGAGGAGACCTAATCTAATAAATAAAGTGGGCGCAAAATCTTGTGTCCGCAATTAAAAAAAAAAAATCCACACCGTTTGCCGTTCACCTGTATGATTTTGCAAGGTATCCTAAAATGGCGAGGAAGAAATCGTGAGAAATATATTCTGGCTCCAATTAAACCTTTAGTTTGAGTCTTAAGGGATTTAGAGAGATCTTCTGCGCTCTGAACCTAAGGAATAATATAATACAGAAGATCGTTGCGGTAAGTGCGCTGCGGTGCAGGCCAGCTGAGTGGTGCGAAAACAGTGCGATGAACAAGTAGTGCGGTGAGCGAACAGGGCGTATTCTTCTGCTCAAGAGGTGCCCTGCAATGCATTTAATAGTTCTCTGCCGTGCGAAATGGTGGTGCCCAAGCTTCATTCTAGCCCACACTATTCTGCTAAAGTGCGACTTGTTGCATGCTGCATATCAGCGTGTGGTTTGTACCTACGCCCAGAGTACAAAATGGTTGACGTTAAGCTATTGATTTTAAAAGAAAATGATCTTCAATTCGAATGAAAAAGTTTGTAAGTGTTCAGCCGCTCATCCCACCCACAGGGGAAGGGAAGAGCACAAAACGTGTTTGCCCCTTTACTGTGGGTCTGGTTGCCTCCTTTCCGCAACCTGTCACGATCATGAGAAACGCTGGGATTCCACAGCTAGTTCCTCTCACACGAGCAGTTGGATACTGTCCTCAAAACAAGACAAACGTTCTAAACAAACTGATGCCAAAATTTGTATTCTACTAAATTTATGAATACGACGCTATTTGTCAACAAAGGCAGTAATAATTATGCCCGTTCGTGAATATTTATCGCCTTCTCAACAAGGTTGACAGAATCTCCTATGTCGTGCATGTCGGGATCAGTTTCCAGTTTCAAGTTAATGCAGTGGATCTAAACATATTATGCTTTCATGTTCTTTATGCTCCGAGCCGTAGAAAAACAATATCATCCATGCAAACAGCATTTAGAATCGTTGCTTTTTGTTGTGGAGTGTCGTTTTATTGCGTCAAGCACAAAACCGCATAGAGCGTAACGTGGAGGGGAAAGAGATACTTGACGCGTCAAGTGGCCATTATAAAAAGCCGTGTCATCATTCCTGGCTTGAAATACCTATAAAAAAAAAATCTGGGCTTCATCTAGCGGAAAAAAAATGCATGCATCGTTCCTGTTGACGTATACCGTCTTGTTCTTGTCATTAAAAATGTGTTTTTGTAGAAAACGGGATAGCATATTGCAACTATTTTAATAGTACATTAGTCTTAATAGAAAAGGTGGACTTCGAAACTTCCCTTTCTGTTCTCGTTCGTAGATGTGGGATGTAGAGGAACCAGGTTTTTAGGACGATGTGGTCGTTTCTCCCTGCATTTTAATGAGGTAGAATCGACAGAATGCCATTTCTCTTTTGTTTTTGTTTTGTTCGACTTTAAATCAGTGCGGGATGGGGGTAATCGCAATTCAGTTATTTTTATGGCATCTGCGGCAATGGAGTGTTTTGGTATGTAATTGTTCTGTCGTCTCTATGCGCGCTGTCTCTCTCTCGATTTGATAATGGCACCTGCAAATCACTACCAGTAATTTTATTGTGCTCTGTGAAAAAAAATCACTATTCATCCATGTTGATCCCATTCGCAGAACGGGGATTCAGCCCTGTTCCCTTATGAAATTGTTGCGTCCTTACGGTTTTTGAGCTTTCACATTTGCCATGAATTCCGATACTGCTCTAAGAACCGGTTTAAGGTTGTGAACACAATGATCCCAACATTTGTATCTGACATATGTGTGTGTGTGTGTGTGTGTGTGTGTGTGTGTGTGTGTGTGTGTGTGTGTGTGATTTTATCTTTAATTTTCATTGAAAACCGTTTATCCACATCAAAATAGTGAGACATACGGTTTTTCGAAAGAAAACTCCAGATTTAAGGAATACGGCTTTATGTGTCAACATGGCAAATGTTTATGAGTGATATGATACGTGTTTTGGGTGTGACAGACATGGATTGTGAACATTATAAACCACAAGGAGCTTTAGAGGGTCAGTTATTATTTTACAGACTTTTAAGCATTACATGCTTCACATTTCTCGAGTCATGGACATACACAAAAAAAAACAACATAAAAGTTAAAAAAGCAATTAAAAGGGAGGAGGACGTTGCAGGTACGTGTCACATGATTTTTACTTTGACCTCCGAGATATTTCTATTCTCTGTGGTTTTTTCACTCATTCATTCATTCATTCATTCATTCATTTCCCTTCCTTTCTGTATTTATTTACTTATTTACTTACGTCTATATTTATGTATGTCTATTTTCATCATCTGTGATCTAATATAGTCTGTCTGGCTGATTGTCTTTTTTCTGAAGTTATTTGATACTTCGCCTAAGGCGCAGTTTATTTAAATATGTATTTCAAACTATGACGTTGCTTTATCTAATTTTTGCCGTATATGTCATTCTGTTTATGATCCCCTAGAGCTGTCACCCTATTAGAGGACTTTCAAACAACCCAAATATAATTTCCCTAGATGAACATCCGGGAATGAGAATATGATATAATTAAAAACTGTAATAATATACACTTGAACAGATTATCACAAAACTCTCGGGATCGCCAAACCTATTTTGTCCTAAGCATAATATTTTGCAACATCCATAGGCATAGCATAGTCCGCCTTTAACCGTAACACTGGGACTTGAAAAGTGTTTCGGAATAGCGCTTATTCGGAATAGCGCTTATTCGGAATAATGCTTGTTCGGAATAGCGCTTGTTCGGAATAGCGCTTGTTAAGAATAGCGCTTATTCGGAATAGCACTGGTTCTGAATAGCGCTTGTTTGGAATAACGTTTGTTCCGAAGAGCGCATGTTTGGAATAGCGCCTGTTAGGAATAGCACTAGTTCGGAATAGCGCTTGTTGGGAATAGCGCTTGTTAAGAATAGCGCTTGTTAAGAATAGCGCTTATTCGGAATAGCACTGGTTCTGCGCTCTTGTTTGGAATAACGTTTGTTCCGAAGAGCGCATGTTTGGAATAGCGCCTGTTAGGAATAGCACTAGTTCGAAATAGCGCTTGTTGGGAATAGCGCTTGTTAAGAATAGCGCTTATTCGGAATAGCACTAGTTCGGAAGCGCGCTTGTTTCGTAAATTTTTTTTTCTTTTAAGGTAATAAGCATGGCTCAGTGTAATGCAATACTCACGTGTATTCATACTCGATGTAAACAAAACACCGTCGCCGTCTGGCGCCTGCGGGTGAATCCCACCCGCTCTCCGCGGCTGTCAGACTGAACACGTAGATTGACAATGAGATAATCACAGCTGACGAGAAGATAATCAGACAACAAGTCTGATCGGCTCACATACCGCTTAATGGCAGGGGTTCTCATAAAAATACAAACCCATTGGCCCTGGTAATGAATTGTAAAGGATGAGGATATCGCGAACCTCAGTTCCAGGAAAATAGTCTATAAGGCTGAGTTCTGGACGGTTCGAATTCGGTGGCCGTATGCATAATCCATTGGGTAGTTAACGTACTACATCAGCTACAGTGAACACTGCTAATAAACAGTTCGCGATGGAAAGTATCATAAGTATCGTTAACTAACGTACAGATTGTGCATATGGCCAAAGAGCATTAATTTCGAAGTGTTGTGGTCCTGAGGCCGTATGCGTAATCCCTACGTTAGTTAACGCAATGCGGTAACCACGGGAAACTCTCAAAGCATCAGTAGTGTTCACTGTAGTTAACGCAGTACATTAATGAACGTATGGATTGTGCATACGGCCACAGCTGTGTAATACAGAGCTGTCAATCTAAAGAAATCGAAAATTAAAAGCTGTCATATTATGAGATTTACGAGAGCCGAAGACCAAAGGCCGTATGTATAATCGTCGCGTTAATTAACGTTTCGCGTTAACCACAGTGAACACTACTATTGTTTTGGGAGTTTCCCGTGGTTCTGCAGTGCGTTAGAGCGTTAGGATTATGCATACGGCCAAAGACCATAAAGGTGTAAAATATTGTTAGGACTGTTTGTACCGCAGAAATGATAAGGGAGTGGCTGTCAATCAGAGAAAACTGAAAATTTAACAATATCATAGCATGAGATTTACGAGAGATAACAGTGTGCAAAATAATGTAAATAAGTTCTCACACTCTCCTTTGTAATTAGCCATCCTCATGATGCAGTTAGGGACTTTTTAAAAATATTTAATTATTCTTAAGACCCGAAACAAAAACAAAAAGAGCAAAATATTGATCGCTTCATTTATTCTGTGTGGGAATTCTCACCCCCCGAAAGAAAACAAATTAGGAAAATTAGACAAGACCCCCCCCCTTCCCTCCTTCCCACCCCTCCCCACTCGGCTTAAAGCTTGAACATCCCTGGAGGGTTGAAGCTGTTGAATAATTGTATCAACAGTGTCAAACTGCGGTAATTGGTCCTGCGGGGTTTCATAAAATCATTAGGCTGTGCATGTGGGCTCGCGCTACAAAAGCCTGTGCTTGTGTGTGTGTGTGTGTGTGTGTGTGTGTGTGTGTGTGTGTGTGTGTGTGTGTGGTGTGTGTGTGTGTGTGTGTGTGTGTGTGTGTGTGTGTGTGATATGATTTTATAGAGTTTAACCACGAGATGAGCTCGTGGGATATCCTGTGGATGTGCATGCGTTCAGTAAGCCGACACAAGTGCCAGCTCATTAAACGAGATGTATCGAGTGTGCACGGAGCTGTGCAAAATTGTGATGGACTTTAGTTGTTCTCTGGATCAGTGCCACACTCGTAATTATGACGATGGTTGTGTGGGGTTTTAACAGTTATTTTTAAGTCTTTGAATTAGCTTAAGCGCAGCGCATGATCAGTAGACAGTACCCTAGTTGCAATACCGACGTTGACTGTGTGTTTTTGAAGTCTTAGGATTAGCGCGTCGGGCGAGTTCAGTATACAGAGTGCTTCTTTGGTCAAAGAGGATTGGATGTTGAGTGTCTATTATATTAGACTGGGCTGTGCAAGAAAATACAGTATATCTGTACCTAAAGGCAAAAAAAACCGAAAAACTCTTCGCATGTTTATTGCAGTTATACACATCTGTCTGTGTTATTGTATTTATCTGCATTGTTAAAGGGCTAGTGCTTATAAAGTCTGTTTGATTTCTGGAGTTTTTCTTCGAAATACTGTATGGAAATGAATAAATACATATTAAAATGCATGCAGTCGAACTAGAAACGCTAGCTGGAGAGATTAATTGAGTGCCAAATGCCTCTCTTGTTGCGCATTGATAAAGAGCTAACACAATAGGTTTTTGCTACACTAACAATGTAGATCTAAGGAAACCTTCCTAGGCTTTATGTGAGTTGAAATAAAGTGGCCGCTATTTTCTCAGAGGAATAAGGAGACCAACTCCTGCGGGAAGACCCAGTGTTGAATATTTGTACTAGCATTGTCAACAACAGCAACAACAACAACAACAACAATCATAAGTTTGTTCAGAAAAAGCCCAAATCTCAAAGTGTTAATCAGTGCTACAAAGTTCGTCTTCCTAAATAATCCGCACTCTTTTTACTGAATGCACCAACAGTGGCTCGGAGATAATTATGAGAAAATCATCTGCTGCGGCTCCGTTTATAGTAAATAACGACCAGAAACAGATCGAATCATATGAAGTTTTGCTGATCCCTTTTGTTTTTGACCATTTTGTATGGAAGAGATTATTAACATTACTGTTGAAATGCATAGACATTACATGTCATGTGGACAACTCCAGCATCACTCTCAGATTGTGACCAAATCTCGACAAAAGGATTTACACTTTCATAATCATTGCTGTTGTTTTGTCTACTCTTGTTTTTGACCACTGCCCATGGAGGAGATAAGCGTCTACGTACCCTTGCATCTTCTAAGTATGACAGGTAAGCTCAAGTAAAGGTTGGCTGATTTCAGTGCGCCATCGCGGTTTATATGCAACCTCTTTTCGTCTCATTTTTCATTAGACTGCAACTTTTTTTTTTCATGAAAGAGAATATTTTATGTTTAGAAAAGTAGTAAACAATAGTTCCGCTTGATGGGTTTTTTTCCATGCTGCTGTGAAGTTATGCTTAAACAAAAACAGTTGTGTTTTTTTAAAAAGCCATCAGCAAAATCACATCAAACTGAACTGTTCGGATGTTACTTTGATATTAACGGACGTGCTCAGATGAAGAGGTCTGTGGCATAAATACAGTCGAACCTGGTCTGGTGACCATTTTTATATTGTGACCACGTACGGGTAGGTTTTTGGCGCTATGTAATATATTTTTGACGGTATTTAACAGGTTTTTGACGATATATAATATATTTTTGACGGTAATTAACAGGTTTTTGGCGGTATTTAAATCTGCTACTTAGTGATAGCCCTTTTCGGAGACTTCCAAACAACCGAAAAATAATTTCCTTAGATGAAGAACACTAGGACGAGTTTAAGTTGGAGTGTGATAGGCAGCCAATAGCTTGGCTCCCCACCAGCCTGCTTATGCAGCCATCATTGTGTTGCACGTCATCAGTTTTTTTTTTGGTCCTCAGCTTATCTTGGGACACCCGTCAAACCGAGGCCATTTTTGCTCCCGCTCCCTTCCATCCGACACACGCGGCTACAAAGTTGTTCACCCTGTCTTTATGAGGGAAAGAACTGGAAGGAAAATGGGGCCCCACATCTTGTAGGCTACTTGAATCCCAGAACCTCTAATATGCAGTTCGTCACTGAGGACATAAAAAAAATAACCAGTCTGCGAGTGAACTAGATGGCATAGTATAGTCTAATAGCTAGCGCCACGTACGTCAATAGCTCCACGGCAAGTATATAATCAGAAATGATGGGTCTGAAATTCGAGAATCGACGTTCGATCGCCGCAGTGTAGTGAGAATTTTTTTTTTCTTTGTGAATAAGGTTAGGAAGATACGCATGTGACGGCGTTCATATTCAGAAGAAGTATATTATTAGTATTAGTATTAGTATTAGTATTAGTATTAGTATTATGACTGCTCCTTCTAATATTACTATTTGCTAACCAGGGCGGAGGCCAGAGATTACACGTAAACGATTCACAGTGTTATCTATTTGCGGCTCCTATTCCCATTTCTTTAAATGCATAAGCCGATTTAGCGATAAAGCCACAACTTAAAATAAAATGTTGGCTCTCTAACAGGGGCCTTCTGCAGCCAATACTTTGGCTCCCTACCGTCCGTCGCTTACACTGGTTGTTTATCTGACGATATTTATTGTTTCCTTGAGCGGTTGCCCTATTCGGAGACGTCCAAACACCCCAAAAAAATAATTTCCATAATGCCAGTCGGCATTAAAATTTAAATACAGTTTTAGTGCAAATAAACATGCTCACGTGTAGTAATGACTCCTTACTGATAACCGGCTTAATCTGCGTCTTCATTGTGATATGCGTTTCAAAGGTTATTGGCCTTTATGCAATACTCGGCCATCTCTGAATGTCGGCAGTTTTCAGGGGTACTTTCCCCTTTTATACGTTTTGCATGTCTTTTAGTGAATGCCTGTCTTAGATTATGTCCCTTTTCGAGGACTCCTGCAGTAGGTTTAGAAGCTTTGAAATGGAACAATAAATATTTATTGGAAAAACGATTTCAATAACTTGATTTTGGGGCACACAAAAGGGTAGTCTTCATTTATGAGGCGCCCCGACAATAAAAAGTGCATTGCACCCAGGAAAACCTTGTAAAATTGGATGTTTTACGCGGCAGAAAATCTTTCGTGACTGCGAATTTGAAAGTTAATGTGGTCTCATTGCATAAAATGGAATGTTTTTATATTTTATGGTTAAACTAAATGTTTTATGGTGCAGTGTACAATGTACTGTCAAGCTGGGAGGAGAAAAACAGTAATCTGTTTGCTTGTGCAATGAATATTGCGTCGTCATAACGTGTGTGGTGAATCATCGTGCGGGTGTCACATGGCAGGAAATGATAAACCTCAGTATTGAACGAGTGAGTGAGTGAGTGAGTGAGTGAGTGAGTGAGTGAGTGAGTGAGTGAGTGAAGGACAGACTGACTGACTGACTGACTGACTGATTGACTGACTGACTGACTGACTGACTGACTGAGTGTGTATGTGCGTGCTTGCATACGTGGATGGCTGGCTGCCTGGCTGGCTGGTTGTCCGACTTACCGATGGATGGATGGATGGATGACCAACCAACCAACCAACCGAAGGAGGAATGGATGAGTACGTGCATGGTTGCGAGGGCGGGGGAGCGAGCGAGGGAAGAACCGAGAGAAAGAAGCGAATGAGGGAAATGAGGGAAGGTGAAAGTGCATGGTATTAATCAGGTCGCTGACGAAGACGACTTGCAAAGCAAATCATAACAACCGTGCACTATAACAACGCCACTGTCACCTGTTTTAAAAGTGCATCCTGTTTACAGCTATCACACGACTGGTACCAACTGGCTACTATCGATAAATTAAATTTTCAATTAAAACTTGGCGGGCACCTTGCATGGGTGTTGACCTGGTTGACTCGTTAACAAGTTTTGGCTGACATCTCAGCTGATTGATTGATGTTATTTAGGAGGGGGAAGGAATTGGGAAGGAGGGAGTAGGGGGAGAAGGGAAGGGGGGGGGCACTGACCAGAGCGTGTGTTAGTGACCAGTGGCTAAGGAACAACCGAACTGAGCGCCTTTCTAAAATAAAAAAATTAGGTGCCCTTTAATGTCAGAAGTACATTCGTTCCATCTGCTTGCAATACGTTTAATCGTCATTTCTGCGTAATGACAACATTTTGCATATAACAGTACTGAAGATATTTTCTCAGATCAAAGTTACCGAATAATTTTTGGCAGTTTATTAAATTCGCAGCCTGTTCCATGCTTCCGAGATGTTGCGAATCAGCAGGATCTGTTTGATATTATTTATAATCCCAACAGCGTTTCTAAGATCGCCGTCCGTATGATAAATCTAATAAGGGTCGATTTTTAACGAAAGTCCTTTTTAATTTATTCGCGCAGATCTATTTTTTACTCCCCGCTTTACCCCACCCTCTCTCGTAACAAAACATTTAGCTCAAATTTCAGTTCTACGTATGAAAAATTGATAAAAAACTTCATGGGTCCCAAACCTCCGAAACCGTCACGGCTACAGAACTTTCAAACCTGTTACAGCTTTAATAGCTTTTTATTGGAGAACTCGCGCATTAAGAGTGGGAGCTCTTATCGTCGTAAAAAATTACATCAATTCTGCATATTGAACTCTACGCTAATGTAACTCTTACGATAGTAAGAGATCCGATGGTTGATGTGCAGATTCTCAGTTGTTCGCGGAAGGCGTTCTGCTCGCCGAATTTTTAAAGGCTTAACAGGAAGAGAAGAAAAAAAAACTGACTCTTTCCGATCCACAGATCCCACTTCCTCGACATTTCCCACAAGTATATTCATGTGCTCTCAGGTTTACGTCATCTAAAGTCTCTTCGTGAAGTTTTGATTAAAAATATGTCTTAGATGATTAGCAGGTTTGTTGACCCGAAGTTCGCATGATGGAATCTCCTTATCTTTTGACGGTTTAGTCATGTGCATTTCTTCTCCGTCCTCTAAAAAGTCAAACCTCCTCATCCAGGTTTGGAGATGAATAAGTGTTGTTTTTGTGTGTGTGTGTGTTTTTTTCTGTTAAATTTCCGTAATTGGCTTTGTCTTTATAGTGCGGACAACGATGTTAGATAGCCCAGATGTAACGTCCTGTAGATGGCTATTTGCTGTGACCCCAGACCAGTAATAAGTTTTAGTCTGTGTTGTGGCTACAAACCGGGGAACCATTCTCAGAGAAACGACATTTTCAGAGTGAGTGGAAATGATAAGACCAAGATTCTCAAGCTCACTCGTAGAAGTTTTTTTTTTAGAAATGTTCATTACTAATCAGAATTTTTTTTATTCAAAATAGAGATGGATCGATTAGGAACTCTCGTCTGTCGATCAGAATCTTGTTACTTAAATACATGTAAAAGGTATCCAGAATTGCTCTAGAAATTCTTAAGAATGGGTATTTCAATTTCACATCGATTTTCTGATTAAATTAATTTCCATTTTTCTCCCATTTAGTTTCATATTTTCTCATTTTCTCGTCTACGAGAAAATACAATAGCTCACGTGACTGTTCCGTGTGAATACTGAAGCATCTGCTACCATGTGAGGCTAAGGGCCTTAACTCCTGAAAACTTGCTGTTCCCCAGTATCTTCTTTTTGCTTCTTCTTTGTTCTTTCTCCTAATCACTTCCACATCACTGCAGGCCACAGGCCTTTGTGAAGGTCCGCTTTAAGAGACCAGGTGTTGTTTGGTTTTTTTTTTTATAGTGTTGAACATAGGAAGGCGTACAGAGCTCAGATAATCAAATCCGTTTAATGGCAACTGTTTTGGACCACAGACAAAGTTGCAATTAAAAGGAACTGCGAGCATGCCATTACTTTTATACAGTACTTTGTGATGAGGAAAATCTTGCATTAAGCAGGAGTTGCTATCACCAGAATTGCGATAACGCGGGGTGGCCTATGTTGATTATAGTCAGGAGCACACACACAAACAAAAAAAGATTACTAAAATTTATGAGGCAGCGTTATCGATTCTTGAAGAGTCTTGAGCGATTTGGCTCTTCGGATCAGAAGACTCTTTAGAGAAATATCAAAACAAAGTCTTCATCCAGTTAAGCAGCAGATTAAATAAAACTGTATTTTTGCAGATTATAAAGAACCAAAATGCCCCTTATCAGTCTCGAAAGTACTTCTTTTGTGTTTGAGAAATCGACCAGGCTAAAAGTGCAGTCCGGTCTTGGTAGGTGCTTGCGCTGAAGGTCGTCGCTGGTCTCTTATACATGTACAGTAGTTTGTTTTGTTGCATTGCTGACTTAGGCCAGCTTCCCAACCTCTGCCTGGCATTAGTGGAATAGTCCTGCAGAATGTGTTCTGGGGTTTGTCTGTCAGCCTCATAGACGGTAGATTCTTTGACACCTGTTCTGTGCTGATGGGCTCAGAGACCCCAGTGTCTTCTCCTCAGCCTGACGATATGGTTCTGTTCTTTTTTGCCATTGTATCGTTAATGCTGTTAAGATGCAGGCTGGTATCTTTCATTTTGCCTCTGTCATTACTTTTTCAAGAATTCTTCGAGGCAGGAGCATTTTAGCCTCTCCTAGATTTTGTGGTAGAAAAGACTATCGAGGACTGCCTCATTTTCTAGCTAGTCCATCTGTCTTCTGAATTCTGAGAATACCGCAGGGGGGCTGGAATCTCCTGCAGGACCAGTTCTTCGCTCCCACTCAAGACACCGATGCTGGTCTTCAGGTGTGAGATTTGCTTGTCCTGTGCTCCAGTGGCAAGAGCTTGAGGGACGGACTTGGCATCGCTGAGGAAAAGTTTTGCGGTCTATGTGTTGCTATGAGATAAGTTTGACTGCTGCCATTAATAAGGTGGCCTCAGCTCTGCATTGATGCCTGTTACTGGGAACAGTAGTGTGTCTGTACTGCTGTTTAGTTGTTTAACGTAAACCCCACTGCCGCTTAGGCGATTGCTGTTGTTTAATATATAATACAGTATCATCTTAATATGCTATATTAAAGTCACTAGATAACAGGAGTGGATAATGGCAATTCTTTGAATCGGGACTTTGCGCATGCTCTAGAGGACTTGCGACAAAGCGAGATCGACTCTACCTGCCCAAATCAAGAATGTACTTTCTGTCTTAATTGTTATGGCCTAGAAAATAGATGCTTCTTTCCTACTTGACAAGGACAGTATTTAAATTTTAAATTTCACAACAGCGTATTATAGAGGGCCATAAACTTCAAATCTGATGGTTCATTTTACTTGTTTGTGTTTCAGAAACTTTATAACTTTATGGTAACATTTAATCAATAAATAATTCAGCAAACTAACGATTTCTTAGCACCTTCGTCTAACGCCATAAATACGGGTATGAAGGCGTCTTACCAAACCGAGACAAAGTTAATGAAGATTTCATTACTTTTGTCCTGTTGACGTCGCGGAGTGTACTTTAGACTTATTTTACGCTCTGTGCCGGTCCTTCCGCCCCTTTCCCTCCCACCCCCACCCCTTCCCATCCCTCCTTCCTCCCACTTTTTTGTTAAATCTTGGGGAACTCCAGATAACTTACAAGCTTTCTGTTAAGTTTGTAATTGTTGTTACGTATTGTTGTTAATTACTGTGTAGGCTACTCGTATCTTTTGAGACAGCACCAGACCGGCATTCAGCGCTGCAATTACAGTGTGCTAGGATAAATGTAGGAACTGTTGTGCAAGACAGTTGCGAACATTGGCACATAGTGGCCATTATTGAAATTGTTGGGGAAAGAGAAAAAAAGGGGTAGGATGAAGTTTATTTTCCTCAGCTACATGCAGCGTTGCATACCAAATGCTATCTGGTGCCAAGTTCCTTCGTCCATGTGACGTGAGTGCCAAATGAAAGGAAACCATTACGTTTACTCCATAGCTGCTCCGTACCACTTGGGGCCGAGAATGGTCTTGGCTTCCCGAGTCTGTCACAAGTTGGCTACTTACTTTGGGCTTCGTTTGTTGGGGGACTCTTCCCTGCATTGGCCGTTTGTAAATTATCGAAATAATAACAATCGGGCAAGGCGAGGGGATTGTAATGTCTAAACAAGAATCTCTTGATAAAAATGCTCCTATGGTCCTGTAAAATACTGTACTAATAGGATACTGTGCTCGTAGAGTATACGGGATACTGTACTATGCAGGATATAATAGGATATTGTACTCGTATCGTATACTAGGATACTGTACTCAATGGGGTGATAAGTATTGTACTCGCAAAGACGATACTGTACTCGTAGAGAGGAAAAAACTGATGTCTTGGCCTATATGACTTCAATGACGCGATGTTATTGCCTTAACTGTGTGTTTCTCTTAAAGTAGCAGAAAAGCGACACTTATTCCAGCCCAAAGCAGCTCCTCTGTTCTGTAAATTTCTGTTGACTTTTCTTTAGTTTAGTGTTCTGCAGAGAAAAAGGAAGTGATGCTGCGATGTGTTTGACTCCAGTAACGCGACCTTATTCTCTTAATTGCAAATGTTTCATCGGGAGCGACGAACGGGGTCACCCTCCTGAGCTGGGCAGTGAGCCGTTACCGTATTTTGTTAGAAATGAATATGAAAAAGGAGTTTTCTGTTCGTGTCTTAAGATCTGATATGGTCCATTGCATGGGCTTTTATTGGCTGATGCATCTTTTACTTTCCAAAACAAGATCTGATGTCGCCATCACACTACTATTTTGCTCAAATCGGAAGTCAGGTTTTTGGGAGTCTATTCGTTTTTACCAACCGAGTGCTTCCTCTTTGTCGATCAAATTCAACCTTTTCCCCTCTACCCCTACCCTCCCTTTTCCCCCTTGATTTTTGACCGGGGAAATTTTGTTACGGTTCAAACTTGTGCCAAAGCCAGTGATCTACCTGATCACACAAAATGTAGATCGATATGACGTAATGGCATTCAGTGCAGAAAATCTGGGTTCTCAACCTAAATTATGCATACGAATTATATCTGTTAGATGTCACCTTTTTGAGTTCAGATATCAAATAGATGTTATAAACATTATATGGTTGATTTTCAATATCATATTACAACGTCGGGATTGAGATTAGGTCACCGGTTTAACCGCACTGTAAACCAATTGCCCTAAGAGCAATAATATATAAAGAAGCCCTATTAGCATGGTAATGGTTAAGTTATTTAAGCCTGGTAACTGAATCGTAGTTTTACTGTACATCCATTATATAATTTCATACTGGTCTGTAAAGAATATTACATCAATGTACATTTGGAATTTTTTTTTTTTTTTTNGGGGGGGGGGGGGGGGTTAATTTCAAATATTATCTGGATTTCCTTACAAAAGAGGGCGAGTGTAACTAGACCTTGTTTACACCTGACGTAATGTAATGTGACAGTGTTTTACTTAAGACCTATAGTTTAACATAATCACAGACATAAAAATAAATGAACTGTATCGCAATAAAGTAAGCACTCTAAATGTAAATAATTGCACTGTAATATGAGAGGGTGGACTGTATCATTTCATCTATGAAATGTAATAATGAGTATCGTTTTAACTTAGAACAGCTCAAAACATAACACACAAGACTTCAGAGTCTCACTTTCGTGTGTTGCACTGGATAGCATACCAGGTCTTTCATCATGTTTTTCACTTGATGGTTCGGGTTTCTGGCGAAGTCTTTGATAATATGACATAAAGGATTCGTTCACATCAAAGTGAATTTTCAATTTAAAGCTGTTTTTGATCATCTTTTTTTTTTCCGCTGAGCTTAATGGTGACTGTTGTCTGTGTTTCTGAGCCAGATACGGTGACAAAACAGCCTCCTGGGTCAACTGGTTGTCAGTGTGTTGCTATGGGCTGAGATGAAAGATTCGCCAAAGATCATGGTCAGAGAACCTTCGTTGCTATGGGCTGAAGTCAGAAGTTGCTGATCGCCATGGGCTGCGGTCAGAGCTATATTGGCTAGTGGTTAGAGATTGTGGTCAGGGCCCAGTAGTTGCTGTGGCCTGAAGTACACAGGTTTGTGATCGCTAAGGGCTGAGGTCAGAACTAGCTGGTGGCTAAATGTTATTCTCAGAGCCCGTTGCTTCTATGGGCTGAAGTGCTCAGGTTTGCTGATCGCTAAGGGCCGAGGTCAGAACTGGTTGGTGGCTAAAGGTTATTCTCAGAGCCCATTGTTTCTATGGGCTGAAGTGCTCATGTTTGCTGATCGCTAAGGGCTGTGGTCAGAACTGGCTGGTGGCTAAGGGTTATTCTCAGAGCCCATTGTTGTTATGGGCTGAAGTGCTCAGGTTTGCTGATTGCTAAAGGCCATAATCGGAACGGGCTGGTAGTTAGGAGTTATTGTCAGAGCCCGATAGTCACTATGGGCCTAAGTCAGAAGTTGCTGGTCTCCAAGGGCTATATCAGAGCCGTACCGGCTGATGGTAAGGGGTTATGGTCGGAGCCCATTAGTTGCTATGGGCTGAAACACACAGTTTTGGTTATCGCTTAGAGCTGTTGTCACAACCGGCTAGTTGCTAGGGGCTATTGTCAGAGCCTGTTGGTTGCTGTGCAAAACTTGCTATGGGCTGAAGTTGCAGGTTCACTGATTGCTTAGAACTGCACTCAGGAGCCAGTTGGTCGCAAAGGCCATGGTCAGAATCTCTTGGTTGCTATGGGTTGCAGTCTTGGTTCTTAAGGGCCGCGGTCCGCACTACCTGATTGCTCAGGGCTGCTGTGAGAGTCTGCAGGTTCGTAGTTCTGTTTTCATTATGAAGACTACGTAGAGGAAACTTCAACGTGAACATCCTATTAACTGTTCCTACGTAGTCAACTCCAGCAAATCCCATTTCTGGTTTAAGCAAAACGTAAATGTAAATAATAGTCTGACTGCATCATGAAATCTCCCGTCCGAAGCCAATGATTTTCAGTGTAACAGAGCGTGTCAGCCAATCATATTCCTGTGATAATGGAAAAGTAGAAGGCGAAATTGATGATTGTTGGAATTCTGGCTTGCCATTTCAGAGAAGACCGCGCTTACGTAATAACTGAAAATGATCTACTCGGCATGAGTGAGGACATGAGTGAGACAGAATAAATTGCACTTATCAAATAAAATAGAGTCCGTCAATAGAAAAAATGGTAAAACTGTCGTATTCTGCAATATTTACCATACGGATTCCTGACCCTTAATCTGGCTATTCAGACCGGAAGATTTATAGCTGTTTCATTAAAAAAATGGCTGGATTAAGACCCCTCTTATCTAACAAGAACCCTACCTTATGTGATGCCCGGCCTGGGAGGTTGATAGCTGGGGTCATCATAAAGAAGTCAGACTATATTAGCGTTTATTCATTATACAAACACTTGAGTGAATGTCGAACTTTGTCAAAGGGGAAACAGCAGATGTTGCTGATGACGTATGGGAGGCCTCGAGGAGGAATAGAAAAGAGAGAGTACTTGATGAATAATGCATACATGCACAGTATTTGTCTTTGGGATGAAAAACAAAATCCCCTTGGCTAAGAACGTGTACAAACAGCAGTGTATCATTATTAGTTTATGTATGGGTGGATGTAGACGAAGTTTATTAATAAATTCGAGTTGGGTCATAAATTTAAACGGAGTATTGATGGAGAGACAAGAGAGAGGTTTCGTTGTTGCTGTTTTTTTGTTGTTGTTGTTGTTGTTGTTGTTTTTTTTGG
>JAWQUT010000497.1:332848-344849 GCA_033807755.1 Ellobium chinense
GGGGGGGGGGGGGTCATATGCTGTTGCCTGTAGGTGTATGTAAGGTGGAAGAATGCGTTCTCCAAGCCCTCTCTTCTTTCGTCCCTGATACCTATGCAGTCATCAACAAAGTCAAAAGTACAATACCTCGCTGAAGTGTCTGGGAAATGTATTAATAAGGTTATATCCCCTTAGCACCTGAATCACATGTCCGTAACGAATAAAGACAGAGAGTACGTGATCCAGTTGTAGGCCTGCACTACGTTAAACGGATACCGCAAACTCTGTTTTGAATGACATGTATCCATTTCAGCCCTCGCCCACGGACATAGATGGGATAAAGATCTGGTAGACTAGACCGCAGTAAAAGACTCCCGGTAACATATGGATATAATATTATGTATGTGATGTCTTTTTTTTTATTGGCTCTTCGCAGCGCTGTGTATGTGTGTGTGTGTGTGTGTGTGTGTGTGTGTGTGTGTGTGTGTGTGGGGGGGGGGGGAGAGATGGTGTGTGTGTGTGTGTGTGTGTGTGTGTTTGCGTGTGTAGGTGTTTCCCCTTGGCCTTTTTTTTTTGACGCGAGTTTTTTTGGTTTTTTTTCGTTTTGTGTATGCAGCTAGAGGACGCCGGATGTGAAGGTACAGCGCGTCATTGGTCTGTTTTGCATATTTATGGTGTATGTTTCAATACAGTCTGAGTTATAGCGGTTCAAACTGTGGATTTAGTTTCTCTCGTCCGCCGGCCGCGCAACACTCCAGTTTGTGTGCTTTCCTTTTGTGTACGCTACTTCATTTTAATGTGTATTCGTCTTAGTTCAAACCAGAAAAAATCGGTTGCATTTTATGGCCGCTGGTTTATCTTGTGTACGGAGGAACTTAATATATTGTCGGGCGTTTTTAAGGTAAGGGCATTTTGGACAAAGTTTGTTGGTCCGTTTCTTTCATCACTATCTCTCTTTCGTGTGCTTTGTGATTCCTGGCTTTACGTTATTGCAGTTTTAATCAGTAGGACTGTGAACATGGTAACAGTGTGAGAAATTTATCGAAGCTTTTAGCCAGGCTTTTAGAACTAGTTTCAGAAGTGTGCTAATGTTTACCTCGTGAATTGTAACAGATACCCAACAGAAAAAAAAGGGGAGGGGGGAGAGGGGGTGGGTGAAGGGAAGCTTCATTGTGATAGGTTTCAGAATAACTTAAATAGCTGGATTTCATCGTTACTGATTTTCAACAGTGTCGATGGATTTAATGGAATCTCTTTGTTCCATTGCGTTAAAGACTGTGTCTTTATTGTGCAGTACCTAAATGGAAGGGATAATTTTTTTTTTTTTATGCTGTGGATAAAATTTGATGGTATCGCAAAGAAGTAAAGCAAGATTTCTGAACTGATCATTCAGTAATTTAAACTCTGGAATTTAATGTCTTATATTGACTTCACACTTCTAGAAGTGTACAGCTTGTGAAATCAAAAGACGGGAAAAAGCTGGACACAGCCAGTAAATTAGCATTTATTATTATGAAAACCGTTAAATAACCTCGGGTCTGTCTATTAACAGGGACTGTAGTGCCCTTATTACACATTACTCATATGTAATACTCTATAACATATTGTATTTCACATCTCTCAGTACTTAATAATATTATGATAACTTTGGTGCCTTATGGGAACTGTTAATTTCAGCGATTATTACTTTTTTGGGGGGATATAATATAATTATAACTTTTTTTATAACTTGAGTCATATAAAATTTCTTGTATTTTAAAAGATTGCATATCCCAGCATTTTGATGTGGATACATACGGGTTTTTAATATAAAAACTCCAGACTTCCAGACGAAAAAACATGAGCGCCCTTTGGATTTGACTCTTAAACTAGACCCGTATGGATCTGATTTTCAGCAGTTTTAACTCCGGATAATTCTGGATTCTTAGCAACGCTGAATGGCGGCCACTCATGATTAAGATGATTGTATTATGACAAGACTGGATATTGGAATATGGCTGAGAAATTGACAGTCCCGAATACTTGACAAAGAGGTCAAGAGATAAGAACTTCCGATTGTCAGTGATTCCAAAAAATGCCGAATTTTTTTTTTGTTTTTTAATTCTTTGGTTAAACTCTGGTACATAAAGTAGGTCACAATATGCCTGGCGTTCCACATCATACTATAATATAAACCATGCTTAAAGATAAGGTCGTTTTCATCTAGTCTACTTACAGAGTTAAAGACAATAAAAAAAATAGCTATAATCTACACCGTGAGAAGATCGTGATTATGAATGTTGTGCTTCTTAAAAGACCTAGGTCTACATACTCCAGCCAGATGTGTTAGGTTCTCATAAGAAGTAAGTCCGCAGTGCGCCTAGGCCTGTCTTATTTCTTTTCACTACGGCACCTCGTGTAGTGTGGTGGGTTTGTCTTAAGGAGACAATAACTTAAAAATAACGCTTTTCAATATTTATCCCGCGGACGGTTTATTCCAGCTACATTGAAAGGTGAGACGTAATAGATGTTCAGTTTACGTGGAGATATATGTATTAAGAGTAATCTTTTCTTTAGCTGTTTCTTAAATATTAGTTTTTTGGTGTGTTTTTTTTTTTTATATACGTGGTTCATATTTCCTGGGCACACAAGCACAGGCGTTATCTGTCTTTTTGTCGCACGTATCCATGCTGGCGAGGTTAGCAGTTGGCTTAGAACCCACTGAATAAGATATAAGTATCTCATTAGATATTTCATGTTTTTTGTGGTTTGTTGTTTTGTTGGTTTTTTTTGTTGTTGTTTTGTTTTTGTTTTTTGTTGTTGTTTTTTTTTTTTTTNGGGGGGGGGGGGGGGGGGGGGAGGAGTCTATTTTTAGAGTCACTACCAAAGCAGTTATTCAGTTATTGATACTATATGCTTTATTGCTTGTAGTGCTGGACTTAAGCTCTCACTTACACACTTCCTCGTCTCTCTCTGATGCTGTCTGTCTATCTGTCTATCTATCTATCTATCTATCTATCTATCTATCTATCTATCTATCTATCTATCTATCTATCTATCTATCTATCTCTCTCTCTATCTATCTATCTATCTATCTATCTGTCTATCTATCTTGCTATCTATCTGTCTGTCTGTCTGTCTGTCTGTGTTATCTATTCTTTCTTTCTTTCTTTCTTCTTTCTTTCTGTTTATCTGTCTGTTTATAAGTCTTTCTGTTTCTCGGTTGTTCGATTTATTTATCTATTAATAGCTGGCTATTTTCATATCCTTCTTCCCTCATCTATACATGTACATTTTTCAATTTTATCTTCACTTGTAGTGCCTCTGTGTTGACGTTAATGGTTGCATTTCAGGGAATAAATTATATGCAAATATTGGCATCACTGTGTTCAAAAGTGTAGGCTAGTTCTAAAAAACTCCACATTCATGCACAAGCGCGGGTATTTCAGAACGTAACAAATATTCGAGAGATTGGGCATTAACGATGGGATCTCTTACCATTGTACGAAGTACATTAACAATACATATGTATAGTTAATATGTATATGTATATACGAAGGTTGTTTTCGGCACCCATGCAAGAATATAATTCGCCCGATGGTAAGAGACTCCATCATTAATGCGCAAGCTTTCAGTTATGCGGAATTATGCCTCTTTCAACTAAACGAATTCCTCTATATAACTGCGTATGTCTCCAGTTCTGGTCTTGGTGAAATACGACGTTATACGTTAACATGTCTATGTGAGGTATCATTTTTGCATGTCGCCTAACTTTACATGTTTCTGCATGCATGTTCAATCAAAGACGTCGTTTATGCATGGTTTAAGATGACATCCTTGATGTGTTGCTCTGAATAATTATTCATCCAAACTCTCGGGTGTTTTTTTTTCTTTATTAACCAAGCTGTATAGAAATGGATTGCCTGAAATATAAACTCTGAATGATGATACAGTTCAACCTCTATATATATATATGGCTGCCATGTTTTTTGGGAACAACCCACTTTAACGAATTTTGCTGAAACCGGTTTATCACTAATTTTGTGCGATCACCTTCGTCTTCATATGAGCGATGCGACAGCAGAAAGGTTTTAGGGACCTCACAAATCACATTTGCTGATGTATGACCCATTTTGCTCGACGATCACAAATCTCATTTCATGGTTTTTTTTTAAAGTACAGTCATTCGGGAGTATTACAGATGATGAAATAATGTTGATATCATGAATGGAGAGAAGGAGAGATAAAAGAAAGTGAAGAAGAGAAATGACAGAAAGAAGAATTACAATGAAGACTACATCAACAGGTGCAATACACAAACAAAATGCCCTCACTCAGCCAACCCAGGCCGCGGAAGCATCGAAAAACATAGTATAGCCTGTCAGCTTTCTGTAGCCAAATCATTAACCTAGACTAATAATTGCAAATTGATTCACGAATGAAACGTTGTGGGAAATAGATGGAAATGTGAAAACAGGCAAAAAAATAGTACACATCCAAAAGAAATTTGATCCCGCAGTTGGACTCACAGCCAAGAATGGCGCATATAGATCGAAAAAATTCGCGCATTTGAGTCATCGTTGAGTTCCTCAAGCGTGTCATTCGCGCAAATGAAGAACGCTCCTTTCATTGCTCATTAAGTTGTCTCTCTTTTCAGATTTTACTTTTAAGGTAAAGATATAAAGTTAATCGTTTTCCTCCGGTTTTCAAAGTCAGTTTTTAGGATTTATAAAGAGATATATATATATACAGACAACCTTTATCATCCTGTCTGTGAAGTTAGTGTACCTCGGTCACTGGCTCGAAGCTGCCGGATGTATATAATTATGTCCCTTGAAACGGCTGAGCGAACGCAGAAGTTTGTTAGACGAAAGGGCGATGGGTAACGAAGTGAAGTCCTCAAAAAGCTAAAAACTGGAACAAACTTTCTCTCTCCGGAAACGGCCAGACATTTTTGTGCTATAGCTTGTGTTTATTCGGTATTAAGTTCACTTTAGATAGGGAAAACGTTACCATTTTACTCAAGAGCAAAGCCCGAAACATATTATTTCGAAAATCGACGAAGTTTTGAAACAACCTGATGTGCAACGAAACTGCATATTAACAGAGAAGCGATGTCGGTATAATATATCGATGAAAGTATGACGCAGGAGAAAAATGGTCATTATTTTCTTGTTGTTGTTGTTGTTGTTGTTGTTGTTGTTGTTGTTTTCCGAAATAAACGGTTATCGACACAAAGTTTACAGCTACGTTTGGCTGCACATTTTCCAGCGTAAACTCGATACTGCCGTAGCTCTCGACTCTCTCTGTTGGGGGTGTAGACCAATCTATGTCTTATGCATGCACGATCCGGGCATCGTAAGCCACACTCCAACAATCATGGCTTTTGCTTTCTACTTTTTCGTAGTTTGAGGAATATGAATGACCGCTTTGATCTTTTACACGGGCCTTCATTGGCTGGTGAGTCTTTTACATATAGTCTACATGCGCTATTTGATGACACATTCACACTACTTTTTACATCTACATTTTGCTTAAACTGGACGTGAGTTCTTTTCAGAGTTGGCTGATTAAGAACGCTGTAGCGCCGAATGCAGTCAACTCCGTCAAACAACCAGAGTGTTGTTAAGGAGCATGAAAAATGTAGCGATTTAATGGCGGTTCAGTTATCCGATGGTTTTGATATTACACGACACAATAGTCTACTTCTGACCTATATTTTGGTTAAGCTGAACTTGCCAACAAACGGACCGGCCTACCATATAAATGGTGGAGGAGACTATAGAATACATAACTCAGTATGTTTACCAGGCCACGTGATCAAACGCTTATACAGAGTAGTCATGTTTCTTTGCTAAAATGCCATAAAGACCCTATGGTAATACAGACTTTAATAAAAATGAAACAGTATCATTGAACTGTTACCCAAATGGTTCAGAATGAAACGTTCCAACGCAAGCCATAAGCCAAAGGATCAAATATTATTATTTTTATTGCATGACCGGCTTTGTAATTTCGGTCCTCAAACTGCCAAACAATATCATTATAGCGCCACGCTATCAAAACTTTGCCCAACGGCTGTTGGCAAGTTGCACTCAATGTGCTATTTGAGATCAGTGTAAGGATTTACCTTAATAAATGTTGTGACAAACATTAATTATAACATGGGCTATAGGTTTTGGCTGGCGGTCTGTGAGGCTGGCTGACTGATGGTCTGTCTGTCTGTCTGTTTGACTGTCTCTCTCTTTCTTTCTGGCTGGCTAGCTGCATGTCTGTCTGTCTGTCTGACCTGCTGGCTGGCCACTTGCCTGTCTGTTTGGCTGGCTGATTGGTTGGCTGGCTGGCTAGCAGGTTGACATCTGGCTGGTTGACTAGCTGGCTGGCTAGTTGGCTGACTGATTGGTTGGTTAGTTTTCTTGCCGGCTGGCTGTCGGTACAAAATCTCAGAGCTTCCCTATGCCTGCATCTTTATTGACACAGTATGCATTGTAAGGTCCACCGTCCACATATGCAAAGCTAAAAAAAAAGATTTCCACATGCTTAACTAGGCCAATCGAGACCTACTTTTTATTTACTTCGCAGCTGTTTTCCAGATTGAACACAACGCTTATTTACCAATAACTATAAGCAACATTTAATCATTCAGGCTGTTGTGCTTGAACATCGGGCCATAACGGATCAAAAATTGTTTATCCTGGCTGGCTGATCCGGAAAAGTGAGTTGAGCATTTCAAGCCGATTCTCCTGATATTTTGAGAGTTTATGTACAGGCTCAAACACCGGAAGTTATTTTTTTTTTGTTCTCTTTACGTGTTGTTGTTGTTGTTGTTGTTGTTGTTGTTGTTGTTGTTGTTGTTGTTGTTGTTGTCGTTGTTGTTGTTGTGTATGAAAATTAGGATTCTTCTAGTTGGCAGTTAGGTTATTATTTTTGATCCTGTTTTTCTCCATGCCTCACTTCTGTTGAATACAATGTCGGATTTAGACTTCCTGACGCCATGAGTTACAAAAAAGTCTAGAGACCAGTGGTTCATAAGTTCATAGCAGAGTGTGCCCCAAAGAGGAATACCAGAGAGGGTCTTCGCCAGAGGGAAAAAAAAACACCCAAAAGAAAGAAACGAAAAGATATTCGCTTACTTTTCTGATAGTAGTGTATTGAGAATGAAAATTACGAATGGTGTTTAATCAGCGACTTAAAGCATGATTGGAATCCTCCCGTTTCTTTCTCTTTTCGTGCATGGTTTGCAACTCGCCAGATGCTGCCAGCTCAAGACTTAGTGAGATTGTGCCTTTTGAACTAGACTATATAAGGCTTATTTTATGTGTATTGAATATTTGTTAAAAGTAATGACATAAACGAGTACAACAATTTCAGAAGCAAACAGAAAAACTTTTTTTTTTGTTAGGCCCTAATTAGATTATTAAGTTTAAGCCTTAGCTTAAGCTTTAGCTTTTCTAGCATATTTGTGGAATACAGCTTTAAAGAATGACGATACGATCATTTAACCTCCTTCCCCCATGTTTTTTCCTCCACTTTTTTTTTTTTTAGTGTTGCTGGAAATACATGGCATTTTATGTAAATAGGGCATGACCGTGAACAAGTGAAGCATAAATAAATCAACCTCTCGCAAGCTGTTGAATTACTGACCCGCCTTTACAATACTGGGCTAAACCTTTCAAAGTCGTCGTGACTTTCTGCCTGGTTATGTATACCTGTCGATGCAGTGCTTGATAATTGTGCTAGAAAAGTATTCCTTAAGGCCATATCTAGAAATACCGGACTACCTGCTCGTAAAATAAATTTTAAAAAACATTCAGCTTTACAGTCATTCAGCGAAAGATGATGCCATTAGCACTACATTTTTATCGCTCTTTCATTTTAATCCAGATCTTGTCTATTTCAATTTCAAGCACGTTTTTATCAGTATGCATTCTCACGGTCGATTGCGCCACGGTCGTTCTGGCCAGTGATTTGAAACGCGTAAAATTTCAGATACATTAAGGTCAGTGTGTCTCGTTGATATGAAAATTGCGTGACGAATGAAGGTAGCCTGGGAGGTGTGTGTGTGTGTGTGTGTGTGTGTGTGAGAAAGAGAGAGAGAAAGAGAGAGACAGAGAGAGAGAGAAATAGTAATGTTCATCAGTACATTTGTGCATGGTAGCAATAATGATAGTATATTATAACTTTTAATCAAGCAATTATCCATCCAAAAAAAATTGATAAAAGATTGTTTATGAAGTAACCAAAAAATGTTCAAAAGCAAGCACAAATCTCTTCAGCTGAGGATGTATTCATATTCCATTCATTGTTGCAAATGAAAATGAAAATGAAAAGTGAGAAACCGACCTTTAATTACCCCGTAGAGAAATTGATTTACAATGTTCTACAATGTTTTACATTTCATTCATAATACAGATACATAGAACAATTTACATCATACATGTAAATACATACTATTACAAATAAAATGCCTAACAAAGTCATTGCTGGTCGTCAGCTGTGCAGCGCACTGGTCCCCCCAGCTCTAACGCCAGGTACTCATTTACACCTGAGTCGAGCTGGGAAATGGAAGTAAAGTGTCTTTCCCAAGGACACTACAGCGTAAACCGCCCGGCCTGCGAGTCAAACACACAAACCTTAAGACTTCACAGACTTCGGTTTCTGAGTACGACTCACAAACCACGCGGCCAGGCTATCTCCAGAAAACGACCAGAAGGCTTTTTCTTCTCCACGAGCGGTGGTTTGGGAGCTAGTGCTCTTTGCATTTGAGGACAATGACCTATTCCTTAGATGAAAAATATGAGAGATGAGCTTTTAATAAGTAAGTTGAAAAGACACAAAAATTCACGCGTTTAATGGCAACGTTGCTTAATCGCAACATTTGCATTTTTCCGTGGGAATGCAGTGTGAAGCGCTGTCGACTGCACTTGTAGTCTAGTTCAACTACGGAGATGGAGATCTGGTTTTGTATACCGACCGACAGTTAGAAAATTCCCACAACATGTAAGCTGCACTGGAGCATGAGGTGATCCCATCTCTTTTTTAGTTTTCCTCAAATGACAGTTGGTTATGAACTTCATTAAATTACATCCTTAAATTCAGAATACAATAGAACCATTAGATCTCGATTTCTTCTTTTTTTTATTTTGCTATCTCGTTGCAAAGTTCCAGTCCCGCGCTCTGTATTTCGTGATTATCTCAAGCGACTTTTGAAATCCCGCCACTTCGAAGTTTCAAGCCAGTTCTTTGAAACTTGAGATCGTCAGGTGTAAGTTTTTGCCTTATCTGCTCCTTATGTACAATATTTTTAAGCAAATGTATGTAAAATTTTATTCCTGAGGGCTTTTGGGTGTGTTCTTTATTGCAAGCATCCTTTTTAATGGGCGGTTTCTCATGCCGGTGGGTATAATTTATATTTAATTGAGGATGATGTTGGCTATTCCTAAGCATGCCGTAATGGGCATGTGAATTCCTGCCTATCCATTATTTTTCGTGCCCGGAGCGTGCTCGAGGCGGGATGAATAAAGACACTTGCTTAGCTCATTTTTAATGGGGGNGGGGGGGGAAGTGTAGTGGTGGGCCGATACCTGAAATTTGAAGCTTGGCGATACTCAGCGGTCAGTTCTAAGTATCAAAGTATCGATTCTGTTTCGGTTCCGATAGATATAGTACCCCATAGATCTAGGCATTTTGAAACACTGATATCTCTTGATACCTTCAATGCTGCCAAAAATTTGATACCTTCGATACTTTTTGTTACAGTACCTCCCATTCTTTCGATACTGAATCAAAAGTTTGAAATCGATGTTTCAGAAGTATCGATTCTCAGAAATAATACTGCCCACCATTAGAGAAGTTGGGAATGCTTCGTGTCCTTCTCCCCTCACCTCCCCCTCCTCTTCGCTCTTTCCCCCCGTGATCCATTTCAACATTATAAGCATTATAGGGTAGATCTGGCCCAAAAAAAATAGGGCAGCCTGTCTTCTTGATTCTATCGTAGCCACAGGAAAGCAAGAAAATAATTTGTTTCTCTGTATTAGCATGTCTGACTGACTAGCCATTCTCTCTCTCTCTCTCTCTCTCTCTCTCTCTCTCTCTCTCTCTCTGTCCCTCTCTTCCTCTCTTTCTCTAACGTTGTCTGACAAAAGAATTTATTGTTTCCTGCCAAACCTCATTTGTACATTCACGATCTGCATTAGCAATTCTCATCTCCCAACAAAATACTTCTGCGACTTTGCGAAATAGAACNTTCATTCGAAGAAACGAATAAAACCACTCAGTTCTCTCAAAAGCATATTTGGTAGATATTTGTCGGAAAACAGTTCTTTCATCAACGTGTATATAATTTACATATTAGACTCACGTTTCACACAAGAATACACCTTGGACAGTTAAATGGTTTATAATTTGTTGTTGTTGTTGTTGTTGTTCTTCTTCTTCTTCTTCTTCTTCTTCTTCTTCTTCTTCTTCTTCTTCTTCTTCTTCTTCTTCTTTCTTCTTCTCCTTCTTCTTCTTCTTCTTAACATGTAGCTGATTTTATAATCAATAATGGTTGTAAGTTTCATTGACCTAGATGTTGTACTTCTGTCTCAATGACCGAGGCAATCAATACATGAACATGTGGTTGTAGTTTTTCAGATGTGACGTAACGAAATCACCGAGATATTTGAAATCCACAGCCTTAGTAGACAAATACATAAATAGGAAACTCTCTTACTCGGAGAGCGAGGCAACAGAAGATCTTTAGAGAAAGAAACCGCCGTCTAACAAGTATTCGGCCCTTTGACTTCCTGACACTCTAAAGGGACTGAGCCACACTTGGGTCATGATTCCCAAGTGTCATAGAAAAATGCAAAAAATTTTAATGGATCATTTTCCTCAAATGTAAAGAACAGTAACTCTTGAACCACGGTCTGGGCGCAAAGATCTTCTGGTCATTTTCTGCTATTTGGCGTTGTAAATCTGAGAACCGTTCATGAACTTACTGTTAACTGCCGAGGCTTGCGCTTGCACCATAGTCTAGGTATTTTGGGGGATATCATAAACATTTTTTTTTAAATTTCAAAGCGATGCCAATTAAATAATAATATCAGGAAAGGCCTTGACATTGACACAGAAAAAGAACAAAATACTCCAGTTCTCATCGCCAGCTGATGGTTGGGCTTATTGCTCTTTGCACATATTAACTTTAAAAGGCTGATTTGCAATTCTCCACCAGATGTGGAGTGCCGAATTTCGCATGACAGGACTAATTACCTCTGGGTCGAATTTTGTTGCATTGTATTAAGAAATAGATAGATTATACTATTGATATTTAAGCTCGCAATAGACACGGAGTGAAAAACTTGTTAACTGTTCCTGAACACTAGAAGCGCCATCTGGCGGATTCAAGGGAATTAATTTCAGGAAAATGACCATTAATTGAAATGACTGAACTTTGATATTAATTTTTTTTTGGTGTTTTTTTTTTCAGNGGGGGGGGGGGGGGGGGGGAGGGAGAGGCATTTAATATAATCATATCCGTAAATCATATTGCTGTAAATCTTCATTAAGATTGTTTCGGTTATAAATTTAAGTTTTTAAACTCGCATCGATCAGAATAGAATTCGGTTCAGAATTCTGAACAGTGATACCAAAATTTGCATATAACGTAATTTATGGGATACAATTCTTACCCGTCGTCATGGACGATATTAATAATAATAACAATAATGTGATTTATAAGTCTCGTATCCAGGCTAGTGTCCGCTCACGCGACTTTACACTGTTATTTCCCCAGCAGGCCTGTTCATTCTAAGACTTTTTCCACTCTTTGGGGAGCATACAGGGCCGCAGCCATGTACAGACGCTGGTCACTAGCAATCTGACGATATCTTCCACTGCGTTTAACTAGATGTCCATTTTACAGATTGGTGGACTGAGAGAAATGTGAATGAAATGCTTTCCTAAGGCATTTTACAATACGACCGTGGTCGGGAATTGAACCCACGACCTTTACCGATGCCAAAACCGTTCGGCCACACTGCATCACATTTCCTATTCGTTT
>JAWQUT010000497.1:355016-368605 GCA_033807755.1 Ellobium chinense
GTGGCAAAACAATCCAGATACAAAGCGTATTTTTTTTATGAAAGGCAAAATTTATTTCTGAATTAATGAAGACCAGATGTCGTTCTATGGACTGGAAACATGTATGTGTACTAAATACTCCTACTGCTACATGAAGCATGCATAATAAGCTAAAAATTCAAACTGGTGGATAACGCGCTTTGTCATGCAATCTTTCCTATCCAAGAACCATACAGTGTAAGGTGTTGTCCGCTAAAGGCACGCTACAAAAATAGGATGAGCAGTGAAAGTTACGCACCATGACGATCTGCACCGTCTTTCCAGCACTTAACATTACGCACTGCACATGTTTTTCTTGTCACATCCAGATGGCAGATAAACGACATCGTGTTTGTCTGTATGGAGACGCCGCTATTTCTGTAACGCTAAATAGGGCTGCTGGACCGTAAAAAAAAAAGTGAAAATAAAATATATCATATATAAACATTTCCCCACAGATCGACAATCCCAGATGTTACAGCATTATCTTCACCGATCAGCGACCTTAGATTCGAAGATTTTTTGCTAATACGAATGAATGAGAGATGAAAATTCTCAATATGTAGAAAGATTTCTATCTCTGAACCCATATTCTATCGTCCGAGTGCATGACAAGAGGTAAACACCCCTAATACTGGAGTTAAGTCTGTGGGAGCTTATCGTTTACTAAACACTTCTAGGCACTTAGTCTGTCCATCATGTCTTTGTATCGCGACCAATTGCTTAGGCGACCGGGATTTAGGGACGATTGTTCATATTTCCTCCTTATTCGACCTTCTGTTACGCGACCACCTGTCTAAGACAATCATTACCGCCCTGTTTAATGTCTCAGATATTAGTAAGGACAAACACAGTGTAAGGCGATGGCTGTTTTGTTAAACCAGGTTGTGCAGAAGTGGAATTCAATTGCAATTTCATTCCTTGATAAAATGTGGAATTCTAATTGGAAACGTGGAAATTGAAATCCAACTCCTAGTTCCACCTAGACAGATGGAATTAATTCCATTCTCACTCCATTTCCTCCAAACCTGTTGTGTCTCAAGGAGGTAGCATGGTATTATTACATATACAAACATACAACTCTGTAACAAACACTCTGTATCAACTATATTTCAAGACAAAACATTACTTTATTGACGTATGACTACACAGTATGCAGTGCCTCATAAAATTTACAAAGATCATAAAAAGACTTAAGAATTCATAAGGAGGATTATGCGCAATATTTATTTATAAAGGATGAGTTGACCGTTTTTAAATCAAAACTAGGAATACGTCCCATTCCAACAGCTCTTTAATATTTACTGCAAACGGCATGCTGTT
This sequence comes from Ellobium chinense, assembly GCA_033807755.1. NCBI lineage: Eukaryota > Metazoa > Mollusca > Gastropoda > Ellobiida > Ellobiidae > Ellobium > Ellobium chinense. The sequence goes on from JAWQUT010000497.1 coordinate 356,358, forward strand.
TAAGCTTATTAAAGATCATAAATACATTCGAGAATTCAAAAGATTAAGTTGATTTTTAATCACAGAACTAAGTGGTTTTAAATCAGAACATAGATTTTTATTCCATAACCAAAGCTGCAACAGCTTATTAATATTTTACTGCAAAAACATAATAAAAATCATAAAAATACTCTCAAGTTGAAGCAAGAAAGCAGTTAACCACTATCCACTGAAGGAGCATTGATTGTCTTGTTTTAAATCAAAACTCAAAACCATTACACAGCTTTAACTGATATTTTGCTGCAAAAGATAAGAAGGTTGTAAAGGTTCGCTGAAGATCATAAAATAAATTTAAGAAGTCATGAGGAGAATGTCACGATGCACAAACTTAGTCAGAGAAGTAACTGGTTCTAAGTCAAAATTTAAGAGTATATTCCATGACAAAAGCTGTAATATTTTACTGCAAAATAGGAGATAGATCATAAACAGACTCTCAGTTTCATAACAAGAAAGTGGCTTGAGCATTATCCACTGAAAGAGCATTGATTGTCTAGTATTAAATCAAAACTTAAAGAGTGCATCCCAATACAACAGCTTATTTAGATCAACATTTTACTGCAAAGCATGGAGCGCTGTAAACCTCATTAAAGATCAGATTATATGTACTTAAGATTTCATAAGAAGAAAGTGGCTGAGCAATGAGCATTACCCTGCTGAAAGAGGATAAGTGACCAGTTTTAATTCAAACATGTAAATTCACTGGGAAATAAAGACAGCGAGAAAGCTTCACGAAGGTCATAAACAAACCAAGATTTCATAAGTGACACAATTAGACAGTGGCTATGCATTATCCGATGAACTAGAAGGAAGTGCCTGCTTTGGAACTGAAACTGATAGCACGTCGCATTATAAGAGCATAATGTAAATCATGAAGCTCAAAATGGATTCATGAAAAGGAAAAAGCCGCACAGAATGTCTAGTTGTAGATGGTGAAAGCCCTGGCCTTTTGCCTTCATGGATATGCTAGAGACCGGCGCGGAAGTCCAAAAGTAATCTTCGTTCGGATTTCTCTCGAAATGCCAGATTTTTGCGTGTGAGTGTGGGGGAATGGAGGGAGAACTGTCCAACAAAGGGACGACGGGGTCAGTAAGTTATAAAAACAGATCCTGATCTTAATTCCGTTCCGAACTGAATTTTGAAGTCGATCATAATTCCAACTCCAGAATAGGAAATGAAATTTTAATTCCGTTCCGGCAAACCAAGATAAATTCCGAGATTGTGCGATCCGGATTCCGATCTTGTACAAGGCTGGGAAAAACTGCAACTTCGTGAGAGTTTTTTAAGATTTTGTGACCAGCCTTTGGCTTAAAATATTGAGAATATCTTTCCAATTTGGATAGATTGGTTGATACTGCGCTGCGGTCCTAATGTTGTGACGCTAGCTAACCTAGCCCATTTGTACTTGTACAAAGAAAGTTGATGGCCATATATTGTTTCGGAGGGGGGGGGGAGGGGGAATCCAGGAATGTTGTGCCGGAGAACTGAACGCGGAAGCGTAATCTAGGAAAATCTAGTGACGGTATGCATAATGTTTACATTAATTAATGCACTGCGATAACCAGCGAAAATTCCAATAACAGCAGTAGTGTTCTCTGTAGTTAACGTAGTACGTTACCTAACACATGAATTATGCATACGGCCCCAGGGCTATGTTCTGCCGGATGATGAAAAGGAAAGAAAGGAGGCAAAAGGAGCAATATCCGAACATTTCCAGCTGAAATAATTTAAGTGAAAAGTGTTTATCATGATTTAATTTTTTTCCCTTTTTTTTTTAAGGTATACCATGCAGTCTTGTGCTATCTAAGTCTCTTCTGTCCCCTTCCTAAGTCTTCCCCTGTAGTTTGACTATCATTCAATAGGCATTCATACCTGCAGTTAGAGACACACAAGGGAATTTTTCATTATGACAGGATAACTCTTTGATGCCTTTGGCCAAAAGTGCATTAATCTTTTTGCGATACGATATGAGCCAAGATTACTGGACCTTCTCAATTTGAATTTCAAATTCTAATCTTGCATGCAGCCTTGAATCTGGAAAAGAGCTCTTATGGAAAAGAATTGTAGGCTAATGTACTTCAGCTTATCCCTAATGCCAGCTAAAACTTTGGTATTAGCCCGACGGCTGTGTAAATTATGCACGCATTCAAAGCTCTGGAGTAAACATATGGATTAAAATAAAGATAGGTGTAATTACCGGTGGAGAAAGAGAGAGGAGGGAACTGGACCCGTTATCGGCCCACTCATTTCAGAAGGGGATTTGTCCCTTTGTCTGGACACTCAGTTGTGCAGGGCATTTAACATTTTATTTAGACACTTAGCTGAGAAAGGGATTTGACTCATTGTTTAGATACTCAGTTGAGGAGATTTGATTCTTTATGTAGATACTCAGGTAAGGAGGAGATTTGACCCTATTTGTAGATACTCAATTGAGAAGGAGATTTGATCATTTATGTAGATACTCAGTTGAGAAGAAGAGTCGAGCTTATAGCAGATACTCATACGAGAAGGAGTTTTGACCCGTTGTGTAGATACTCAGTTGATGAGGAGATTTGACCCTATATGTAGACACTCAGTTGAGAAGGATGTTTGACCCTCTTTTAGATACTCAGTTGAAAAGGGGATTTGACCATTTATGTAGACACTCAGTTGAGAAGGATTTGACCCTTTTATATATATATATTGAGTTGAGAAGGAGATTTGAACCTTTATGTTGGCATTCAGTTGAGAAGTGAACTTCATTTATTCCCTATCTGGACACTCAGTTGAAAGACTTCATCCCTCCTCCCCTTTCCACTTTTCTTATACCAGATCCATCCCACCTCTTTTTCACTTCTTTTTCACCTCTTTCCCAGACCTAGAAACTAAGCCCTCTTTTAAACATCGTAACACAGGGATTTTCAAACTGTGCCACTGCATGTAACCCGAGTATGTGCAGAAAACCCTCATGTGGGGGGGAATGCTAGCTTTAATTAAGCCAGCAAGAAATATACTATATTGTGTTCCAAAGTCTATAAAATTTATGTGGATATTTGTTTCACTTAATGTTTACACTTTATTCTCTTTCTGAAACAAGTTTTTTTTTGCTCCTGCGAGGACGTGAGTGGGGTTTCTAGACGTTAGAAGGAAAATTTAGAATCTTTTGCAGTACACCGTTAGTGGGGTCTGGCAATAATGGGGGCCACCATCTACAATTTCAAATTTGTTGATAGAATATTTTATCAACGGTGTCGTGGGAAGACTCAACAGTGATAAATGCTAGATATAAATATAGCAGACACCACCAGTAAATCAGGGCACTCTTTTCTAGCTCTTCCACATCAGTTGAGGCCATCGTAGCTTGCTTATAATCAATACGCCCGTTGCTTAGAATCTCTGTTGAAAGAACACCCAAAAAACAAAAGGGCTATTCCGTTTTGTTCATCCGCAGAGATCAAACAAACGTACCCCTGGTCTTAATGACAGTGAGCAGTGATGGGGAAAGAAACTGAAATACCTGCGCGGAAGGTGTTACGTTCACTTGCGTGGTCTGACGACGCCGACCGAGCTAAAAGAAAATGCACAACCTGATAGCGGAGTGATGATAAGATAAGATAAGATAAGATAAGACAAGACGCAACTTTATTGTCCATGAAAGGCACATCAGTTCCGTTTCCAGCAGAAAAAAAAAATAAGTGTAATGAAAGAGAAAAAAAACTGATGGATCATTAGCCGAATAGAAATAATCTCATTTCATCCCGTGTGTACGAGTACTTGTGTGTGTGTGTGTGTGCGTGTGCGTGTGTGTGTGTGTGTGTGTTTGTGTGTGTGTGTGTGTGTGTGTGTGTGTGTGTGTTTTGTTTTTTTTTCGTAAGAGTGCAAAATCATGTCGAAGAAAGTCAGAGATGCGCGCGACAAGTGTCTTGACATTTTGTATACAGCACTGGCTGTGAAGTGCGCTCCAGGAAGCAGTGACATATCATGCACAGCGTGTAAAATAATGAAGAAAAAACAATTTCCAACATCACATGATTATTGCAATTATCATCACATGATGTCTGAGCCTATGATGAACCATCCTTCCGTAAAAACAGGGCGAATAATTTGACCCTAAACACTAAAGGTTAAAACCAACAAGCACCACGGGGTTTAGTGTGCCAATAAACAGAAGATACGCAAGGTTTCATTAGGTTGGAAACCCCCTTGCTCTCTCGTCAATATAATGCAGCTTTGAATTGTGTTTGAAATAACACATTAATCACAATCCCTAGAATGAAGTGCCTAAGGAATATTTTCGAAGATTATGATAATAAAATGTCCGCCAGAAATAATTCCCCGCTAGACCCCACTAGTCGAAATGTGGGCATAATTTTTGGAAGAAATATCACAATCATTGTAAAAAAAACACTTATAGAATATGGAATCATTGTTTGTTGTCAAAATATGAGTAGACTACGGACGACAAGGAAAGGTTGGGGTGGAAACAATATGTAATCGAACATATGTGACGCTAACCCCCTTTTGTTTTGTAGACTTAGCCAGAGCACCCGCAAATATGCGGGGATATTTAAATGTGTGACGCAAACGATCAAATCACACCAACATGCATTCACATTGCTGTCTTTTTGTAATTACTGTGCTCAAAGGCGTCATTATATCTAAACATGACGGTTAAGCTGAGATGAAAACCAAATGCCAAACAAGTTTCGTTGTTTTGTTTTTTTATGCCAGGCCCTCTCTAAAAATCCGTCCAATTTCAGGAATTTGGTCTCATAACACCAGCTTGGCTGCAGACACCACAACCGGTAGTGACGTCATCCACATGGACGCCAATTTAAAATTGGAACACGTAATAGGGATGTTAAAAAAAAAAAATTCAGTAGATTCAGACCTACAGTGAATTTGTAACTCGCATGGCAAATTTGCGCGAAATCGGTAGCGAAATAAACTCGCACGGCTCTGCACAAAAATCGCACGATTCTGTAATAGATCTAAAAATCAAGTGAACTTTTCAACGTGACACTAGTGGAGAGTTCTTTATGGGGACGGGCAGTATTATAATAAGAAAAGACCGCTAAGCAGACTAAGCTAAGACTATCTTATTCTATTTTTTTTTTCTGCGTTAACACGATTATTGATTTTTGTTCTCCACCGTTCCTTTTTATTGGTGTGCGTCTTATCTCGGATGATGTCTTAAGGTCTTTTCCAGTCGGATTATGTTATGATGAATGCTGAATAAAGCTGGGTGTTAGCGGAGACAGATGGAGAAGATCAGGACGGTGATGAGAGGAAAAATAATAAGCATTCTTTATGCGTATTAAAATATCCAGGTAGGAGGAGATGTCCAGGTATAAGGTTTCGTGTTTTTACGGACAGTTCGAGGAATTTAAAGGGTACCGAGGCTCCGAGGCCTTCTACTGTGTGAGTTTGAATCGTGTGTGCGGACCTGTTCACCGTTTTCATATTGTTCTCGGCGGATGTAAGTTTCTTGCTGTCTGTGCTCACGTTTGAGATCTCATGCAGAAATTAGCCCAAATGAAAATACTGAAATTATTGTGTTAAGACCTTTGAGCTGTTGTTGGTGAAATTTTGGGACATTCAGATATGAACTCAATAATGGAAGACACTCCATATATGCTAAGAGAAATTGAAAAATATTTTATATTTTATTTCCTATTCTCGAAAAGCGCACTTCTGTTGATAAGTAAGATAGAGTCACAAACGCATTTCTGTGTTATTCATTCAAAACAAACTTAAACTTGAAATCTGCATTCTTTCATGTTATATGTCATTTAACCGTTGATTAAAAAAATATGCGTGTGAACAGCAATAACATTACGGCATGATATTCCTTTTATTTCAAAAACATGTAGAGACCAGATAATCGAGTTTTGAAGAAAAAAAAAACGATATTCAGTTTGATCTCTTCTTATCATTTAATTGGTTGTATTCAGTCGTAGTTTTGGGCAACTTTGAGAGTTCTTGAAGATAACGTTACCCGCCCACGAGTAACTGCCATTTCTTAGGCTAGGTCCAGACTGTTGGGTATCATTCCACGCTGTAGATGCGAGACGCAATGAAAGCCTTTTTATTCTGTGGAGCAGCGTGGCCTAATGGTTACGGCGTTGGACTCAAGATCTGAAGGTCGTGAGTTCGATTCCAGACCAGGGTCATGTTGTAAGTGCCTTGGGAAAGNTGAAAAAAAAAAAAAAACGATATTCAGTTTGGTCTCTTCTTATCATTTAATTGGTTGTATTCAGTCGTAGTTTTCGGCAACTTTGAGAGTTCTGGAAGATAACGTTATCCGCCCACGAGTAACTCTTATTTCTTAGGCTAGGTCCAGACTGTTGGGTATTAAACCACGCTGTAGATGAGAGACGCAATGAAAGCCTTTTTATTCCTATTAACTCTCCTCATCAAAGGTTAGCTGAGCGGCTAACGCTTCTAGTGTGGAGGATTAATGGCTTTTGGGAATAGAGGGATGCACTGGGTTTGAGTCAGCTAATCAGAATCCATCAAGCTTATTCGAAGTGTAGGCTTATTCAAGACATAACGGAATGCTCTGTTCTCTAAATGATAGTGATATTTAGTTGCACCTTTGTCAAGGCTTCCGGCGCAGTGATTTAGTTGCGGTGGACTAATTTATGAAGCAAAGTGAATCGACTAATACTGGACAATACTTGGTCCCAGGATTGGCATTGCAGCGGTTAAGGCATTCCCATAACTGATCTGTCCTCTCACCTCCACCGAGTACTGTGCGGAGAGTCTGTGTTCTAATGGTCCCATGGTGTCCTGTTATTTTGTTTTGTTGTTTTTTTTTCTCCTATTCCTTTCTTTAGTGCTCTGGACTTTTCACTGGCTTCATCCTTTGTCATGTGGATATGTCAATGGGAAAATTTTCGCTGTATGATACTTAACGCTGGAAAGAAGGTGCAAAAGCTCATGATACGCGACTTTCATTAATTTTGTCCTTTTTTTTTTTTGTAGTGTGCTTTCAGCAGACCTAATCCTGCATTGCAGGGGTCCCGGGTAAATTTGTCCTAACTAAGATAAACCACTCTATTTTAACATTCCGGGCATATGATAGACTCCAACAAAGCTCACTTCCGGTTCAAGCAAAATATGAATGTAAATAGTTGTATGATTGAGTTATCGAACCTCCCTCCGAAAGTAACGTATGCATCGGCCAATAAAACCCAATGTAACAGCTCATATCAGCCAGTCGTATTCCTCTGATAATCGAAAGGTAGAAAAAGGAAAGTGTTGACTATTGGATTTGTGGCTTGCGATGCCCAGATGACTATATAGGCATAATAACTGATAGAGTCTGTTATCTTACTCACAGTATCGGCTGTTACTGGCTGGACTTCTTTTAGTAACATACTGCTAACCTACACCCTAGGATATCGGATGGCCCCCCAAAAAAACCAACATAACACAGGACATAAATATGTTTATTTGATTGAAAAATTAATAAACTTCTATATTTAAGCAAGAAGTTGAGACACATTAACAGACAGATGTAATTGATAATTGTTGCAAATTTTATAGATCGCTGTGCTAGATCTAATGTTGTTGTTGTTTTTTTTTCTCACAGCTAAACATTTAAAAACACGATTATAGTAAATTACGATTAGTCCATGAGTCATGCAGGTTTCATATATCATACTCTAATTTGGAGTCACTTTTAGCGCAGATCGGCTAGGTATTCTATGAATACAAAAGGACCACTTCGGCATATACATGTTGAGCGCACATACATGTGAAGCTGGCTGGCTGAGTGGTTGGCGACGTTGAACTTAAGCGCTAAAGGTCGTGGGTTCGACTACGGTCGTGTTGTAAGTTGCCTTGGGGAGGCGTTTCATTCACATTTTGTTCAGTTCATCCGTATATAAAATGAGTTCCTGGCTATAGGCAATGGAAGATAGTGTCAGAATGCCGCTACTCAGCGTCAATAACATTCCCCGCGGAACTGTATGCTCCTGAGGAGGTGGAGAATGTCTAAGAGTGAACAGGCCTGCGGGATAATAATAGTATGAAGTGGCTTGATCGGGCATTAGTCTGAATATGAGGCTTATAAACCGCATGATTAGATAGGTCTAGTGCAAAACATGATTTACCAGAGCCTGTGTGATAGACGCATATCAAACAAGCAATTGTTACACATCCGCCATCTTTCACACAAAGGCGCTTCATATTATGCACAGCAATTCATTGTGGTCTGTGTGACCAGCTCGACATAATCTTAGAACCCTGATATCATTTGACATTTACAACATATGAAGATCATACCCATCTGGTGATATGTGCCAAATGTCACCTGCATAAAACTTCAAGTTTTTGAACTTACTAAACTTTGATATTAAATAACGTTTCTTGGGTTTGTTATCTTTTTAATTTCATGGGGTTTCATCCGATATGATTTTAATTAGTCTAATTTTGTCTATAGAGCGGCTTGCAGTGTTTTTCACCCCTAGCGTCTCTGTTTATCATACCGCACTTTCAGTGCGACGTAGTCGTAACTGATTATAGTTCCTTCAAAGGGATGCATGATTATATGTTTTGGTTTTTATTTTTTTAGATAACGGGAGTGATATATATTATAGTCTACGGTATGCAGTTTTCACATGATACTGTGAATAGAGATCACTTTTAGCACATATCAGTTAAAAAGTTCTGTGACTTAGAAGATATATATATATATATATATACATATATATATTTATTTATTTATGTATTTATATTTATATAAAAGTACGTCTGGCAAATCTTTTGGAACAGTTTCCAACCCGAAGTCACCGTGCACGAAGGAAGATAGAGAGTAGCAATCCACTGTGTTTTCTAGGCTGTAAACTATGCCTGCAAAGTAAGCAATAATTGAAAACTTGCGTTTTAACGATGGGATCTCCTACCATCCTTAAGAGTTCACTAACTTTGCATGTTGAACGCTAGTGAGGGTGCATTCAGCACCGATGCACTAATGTAATTCTTACAATGTTATGAGATCCCATCGTAAAAAAATGTGCAAGTTCTCAGTTATTTTATGTCTTATTGCCTTAATCATGTTGTCAGAGCGCCATAGGATTTGGAGGTGTGAGGACGAGATGTATTACAGAGATATTGTTTTAACGGTGGCATTTGCTTCAATGTTCGTGTTCGCCGCGAAAATGAATTGAAAAGATTTTTTGAGAAGAAAAACACTGGATTGAGGTCATACAAATTCCTCAAGTGCAGAAAGGTTCTTTTGTGTAGAAAAGTATTTGTGTGAAATATTCAGGTATATGCAGTAGGGCTAACAGCCTTTGAAAAGTGTTTTTTGTTTTTTAAATGAGAATGTATATTTATAAGAATTGTGAGAATTTATACAAGTCCAGCAAATTTCCTTAAATACTTTTTTTATGACTTTATTAACGTGATAAAATGTCAGGGCACATGAGCAGCCTGGCAACATGATAAAAAGCCCTAAGCCAGATTTTTCTGTAATGGTGGCCAAAACAGCGACCAAATTTGAGCACCTTGGTGGTTTAAAGATTACGACCGCTAAACCATCTTCGTGGTACACTGTTCTCTGAGGCTTAGGCAATAAATTTACTGTTTACTCTGTCCATCGGTCTCTAAAGCTGGTACCTGACTACAGGCAGTGAAAGTACAAGGAGAATGCTCATGGGGTGGAGGAAAGGAGGGGGAGAGGAGAGGGCAAAGAGGGGGTGACTTGTCTCTAACGCGACATTTCTTTCATAAGAGGGTTCTGCATAATAATATTCTGAGCATGATGGTGACGGAGTAAATTGTTCAGTACGTCTTATTTTATGATCCTATAAAAATACATAGATCGAATCTACCACTATAACTTACTGGATTAATATGGCGTTTAGGGCATAATGAATTAGTATACCAATAAAATGTCGTAGTTTACGGTTATTCACGATATGAATATCAGGTTTGTCGAACAGTCACAATCATGAAACTCATTATATATATCTATGTGTATAATGATAGTATATATAAGGACAATGCCACCGGAAGAGGAACAGGTCACCCTAACAATGAAATTATGGGATTATGTACGATTGGCTTTTCCTGTGGCGTGTCGGCAGAAATTTGCTCATGTCGTGTATATGTGTGAGAGCTTACGAGTTAATGAGCGTTAATGAGTGTGTATGTGTACGCATGTGTGTTTAGTGTGTGTGTGTACGTGTGTGTGTGTGTGTGTGTGTCTGTATCTGTGTCTGTGTCCGTGTCTGTGCCTTACGTGTTTGTGAGCGTTAATGAGTGTGTATGTGTACGCATGTGTGTTTAGGTGTCTGTGTGCGTGTGTGTTTGTATGTGTGTGTGTGCGAGTGTGTGTGTGTGTGTGTGTGTGTGTGTGTGTGTCTGTGTCCGTGTCTGTGTCTGTGCGTCTCTATGTGTGAGAGCTTACGTGCTTGTGAGCGTTACTATACTGAGTGTGTATGTGTAAGCATTTGTGTTCAGGTGTTTGTGTGTGTGAGTGTTTATATGTGTGTGTGTGTGCGCTTATATGTGTGTTTGCGCGCGAGTGTGGTTTGTGTGTGTGTGTCTATGTGTCTGTGTCCGTGTCTGTGCCTATGTGTCTCTGTGTGTGTTAAAACGGGAAGAGTGTCTCAGGACACAAGAGTTTAAACGGGAGTTCTCCCGGTATAGACCTGTGTCCTTGCACCTGACGTAGTAATTCTAATGACAAGACATATATTGAGCTCTTCTACGTCTTGTGTTTTAAGTACCGATTGCAGCAAATTACCACGAGTTCATTAACCTGTACGTAAGCTTGTTTATGTTAGTGCTGTTTTTTATAATGCAGGATTTCGACTATATTAAGCCTCTGCAGACGTGAATAGCTAATTACATAGGAGATAAGACGTAGGGGTATGCTGGATACGACACGAGAGTGCTGTGTGTGGAACGCACATGTACGTCTAAGTCCTGTTTGGACCAAATGGGTTAGGATGTACATATATGTCATACGTGGCAAAAAGGTTGAAACTTTCATGTTTCCTGTGCACTCCATACTCTGTCTTGTTTGGTACGCGACATAGTTTAGTCATTGGCTTCTTCTTTCTAAACATATGGCTATAGGCAGTGGAAGATATTGTCAGAATGCTAGTGATCAGCGTCTATAAATGGTAGCGGCACTGTATGCTCCCCAGGGAGTCGAGGAAGTCTTAGAGTGATCAGGCCTGCTGGGGTAATAATAGTGTGAAGTCGCATGAGCGGGCATTAGCCTGGATATGAGACTAAAAACCGCATTATTATTATTATTATTATCATTATTATTATATACGCATTCAAACAAGCAGTGAACTTCTTGCATTACACTACAGTGTGGAACATAACGGATACATGCTACCTCGTCGGCTCGCTGCAACAGTGCTTTTAAGTATTAAGGAATCAGAAGTTGATGTACGGTTTTCGCACCGAGCCGACGACTTTGATTGTATTATAAATCTATCCTCTGACAGGAAAGAATAAAGCCAATCTTCAACGTTTAAAATCAAGTATCGTGCCATGTGTGTTTTTCGTCCAGACGTCCAGAGTCACCGATGGACGGGAATAAGTGCTACCAGTCATTTCAAAATGGCGACAGAACTTTTGTGACTTAAAGGAAATTGCGAAGTGTATGAAGTATATACTGGTACCATGCACTTCAAAAGACTTAAGCCTGATTTTGGCTGGCAGCCAGACATACTGTATTGTCTGTCTGTGGCGCGAAACACTCCCTACCCTCTCCGCTGCGTCACGGGTTGAGTGGTTTCCGCTCCGGTGAGGACAGTTAGAATCCTCTTTTGTTACAAGAAAGTATCGTATATAAAAACACACACAAAAAATGTTCTTTCCTATATTCTTTTCACTCACCCATTAATTTGACTGGAAAACGACTGAATACCTGAATGCAAGTCATATTGACGTCTGCATAAACGGTCCATCTCATTAAAACGCATTACTATTATTATTATTATTATTGTTATTATTATTATTATTATTATTATTATGAAACTGGACAAAAAAGCAAATAAAAACGTCTAGGGCAACGGGGCATTAAAAAGAGTACTTGAGAGTCAATTATCTCCCCTGGTCGTGTATGACATTATCATACTGTTATAACCAAGGGAGCCGATAAAAAGTAATGTAATGAATTTTCATTGCTTGTCCATGTCACTAGGGTAGGCCTATCATGGTTGATTTGCATAACCTATTTATGATTCAGAACATTACCA
>JAWQUT010000497.1:369418-390354 GCA_033807755.1 Ellobium chinense
CATTTCCCTTACAGATCTAAAAAGGTAGGTAGTCCATACATTTAATACTGACATTCATATTATGAAATAATCCGTTTTATACGCTGACATGCTGCTGAGTGGTGAAGTTTGATCATTTGTTATTCAAATCGAACATTAGTGAGTATCATTAACGGTGATGCAATTCAGATTAGCTCACCAGACCAGCATATATTTGTAATTCATTAGGCGATATAATTGGGGAATAGCTCAAAGGATGAAAAACACTTCATTTGCATTGTATTAATTTGGGCTTTATTGTTATTATTGTTACCTTTATTATTTTTATTATTATTGCAGTGGCTGTTGTTGAGTCAGACCCCAGGGTCGTACTATCCCAATAATTGCATTGGGTGTACCGTGTATTCTCGCGATTAACGGTTGGTGGTTGACCAACACAGGAAGGATGACTGTGGTGGCCGAAAAAAAATGGCGAGGGAAGAAGGAATGAAAGACGGAAAGGAGGAATAAAGCAGAAAAATGAGGAATGAAAAAAATGAAGTTTACATAGTCTGGACAATAAAATGGAGAGGGAAAAAATGAAAGTAAGAAACCAGAAAACTGATGATTGTTCCAGCAATTTCGACTTTTGCCAACCTGTATTTCTTCTTCGTCATCTACTTCTCCTTCTCCCCCTTCCTCGCTTCATTCCTTTTTTTTTTCATTGTGTTCCTGTTTCCCTCTTTTCTTCTCTGTAATTTTATCATCACTTCGCTTTCCTAGCAACGCATTTTGCCATAGTCTGTCTCCTTTGAGTGAGTTTTTCAGGAGAGGGAAAAAAAAAGAAAAAGACAACGCAAGCTTTTGGTGCTATTTAGAACCAATGAAAGAGTTGTGACTTCCTTTGTCTGTAACATTTGATGGATGTATCGGGCTGTGACGAGCACAAAAAGAGCCCAGTTTGCAAATTGCCTATGTCTGAGATTATCGCTTAAGATTATGACGATAATGTACAAATATCACCTAGACTACATGGTCTTGCAAGTGTTATAAGGTTACAGAAGCCTAATCCAATGTCCCTCCTTGAGCCAATAAACTGTTTTCTCTACTGTCACTTGCAAGAAAGTCCACAATCTCTAGGTCTTCTCTAATTATTTGCAGAATTCAATGAGCTTATTAAAAATGATGTTCAAAATATAGATCTTGCAGTTCGTTTTCGAGCTGCGAACCGATACATCGAAAGGTGTAAACAAGCTAACCAGTTTCCTTAACGACAAGTGCTCCGCAGAGAAGGCCACACCAAAACCGAAGCGAATGACCCAAACTTCAGGTTTAATTTACAAAATCAGGAGAGAATGTTAAATAATTCGCAGGTAGATTCACAAATCTAGGGCCCATTCTCCACAAACTATCCAAAGGACAGATTTTTTACTGTCTTCCTAACGCATGTAACAATATGTTATTTTCAGCCAATTAGAAGTCTGTAACCTTATACATTGACAGCATCTTTACTATCACTGTGACAGATCAATGTTGTTTAAAGACGAAGAATAAAATAATTATGATAATTGATCCAACAGGCAAACAGAACAATTGTTTCATTTCCATGAATATGCTTTCTGACATGTAAGCCTACTTCCACAATATCCAGTGCCTTCTATGGCCACATACTGTCAAGTATTCTGAGCCTGGAGACCAGGCCCAAACTTTGACCGGCCACAACCGGTGGCTGTTCCCACGAAGTGTACTCCAAAACAGTCAACACCACGAATGTTTATTCCAAAATACCACAAGTGTGTACTCCATAACAGCCAGTACCAAAAATATGTTCTCCAAAATAGTCAGGATCTCCCCGAAGTGAAGGGAAAGTTCCAATAAATATTCTATTCAATTCTACTCAATGATGTCCAGACGCGTAGAAGTGCGACCAACACAGCCACCATCTTCAAGCATATATTTACATTACATACATTGATAAGAGCAGATAAGGGTCAGTGACAGTTCACCCGATCGACGTGAAGATGTAGAGGAAGAATTAAGGATCGGAGAGAAGAAGGGAACGAGAGAACAACAGCCCAATACGGATTTATCATTACGTTTGTTGATAGTATAATAAGCATCATCTTCAACAATATCCTGGTTTTTATCATTTCAGAATCTGGGGACGTCACTGGCGGCACCACACCGAAGAGAAGACGCAAGCAAGCAGACAATACCGCTTCAACAGTGAGCAAGCCGGACTCCCCTGGTGAGTTTAATAATTTCATTTTATTATTGTTAGCTGTCAAGTGTCATAACGTCGATCTTCGCATAGACCAGCAACGGCCACGTTTACATTATGACGTATAAACAGTTGGGCAGGCTCTATGCGAAGACCGACGATATGCCAAAAAGCCGATGGCCATTCTGTTGTTGTTGTTGTTGGAATTAAGCTCTGCCCACATCTCCTTTTTGATAAAAGGATATTATCTGCACATGCGATCCGATGGTTAGGATAGGATCTCCAGATGCACCTTTATGCGTGGCGCGACCGAAGGTCCGTGAATCCTGACCAGGGGAGGTAACTCAGTATTTTTTTTTATTTTTAGAATAAAGTTTCTCAAATTAAGAGAAAAAAAAAACGTACGGCCGCCACCTCACAATCCTCGGTTATATTATTATAGTAAACCGGCTCATTGTACTGTGGCCAGTGATAAATCAGAGCAAACGAGTTTTAATAAACGAGTCATATTCCTGAAAATAACTCCATTGAAATCGCTAAGTGGCGTTCCAGTAGCCGTATGCATAATCCTTATATTGGTTAACGCATTGCGTTTCAGCATTTCGTTTAACAAAATTCAACACACAGCCCTGAGAGGTTTTTAACTGTACCGTGAGAAATTTAGCAATCCATACCTAGCAGAGAGAGCCAAATCATCCCTTTAGTATGCGGTGAGAACAGTATAAATTCGACAAGCGGCTGGTGTCGATAACTTGCGTGTGTCACATTGCGTTCGTCAACTTTGTTAATTTCAATACGTTAATTTCAATACTGTGACGTTTAAATGTAATTTCCATCACGATGTAAATTCTGTGAAAAGGTTTTTGATATCACAAAAAAATATTCATACACTAGTAGATTTCTGCAGCTGATAGAGTGAGGGCAGCTTGTTGCGCTGGGGGTCACTCATTTGGCTTTCCTGTAGCCTGTGGTCGATCTTGATGGAGAAAAACAAATCAACAGTTTTCAGCTTCTGTTCGGCATGCAAGATCAGCATCAGGGTAACCGAAAGTGAAATGAAAGATCTCCAGCGCAAACAGGACTCTGTCGCAATGACTTGCCTTTACTCTAATGTGTTAACAGTAATTGTTTCTCATAGTTGCTGTGCCATATATAGCAAAACAATGACCAGAATGCCTGTTTCTTCACTGCACGGTTGGAGTGTTACCGTTCTTTAGGTTTGAGATCAATGACCCATCAGCTGTAGTCTGCTGGAGAGCTCATTGCTTTCCTCTACCGTTCAATTCCTGAAAGTTTACTTCAAATTTTCCCGGCTACCACCCAATTTAATATAAACATAAAACCTTAAAATCAAATTTTTTTCCATCATAAAATCACAACACTTAGTCCATTACCACTTTCATGCAAAATCGAGTCGACGATATAGTGCAAAAAAAAATCCCTGCACCCATTAGACCTAACTTTCAAATATGAGCAAGTTTGTGTTACCAAGAAATTGAGCACTAATATTATTCGGCCGCGGATAATGAGATATCTGTTGGAATGTGACCAGATATGGTAATACCTGTAACTTGACCACATTTGTGAAACTGTTTAATACTCATTACAAAGTATGATGCACGGAGCCGCATTATCAAATACAGGCGCCAAATATAATTTGCTTGACCATACTGAAGTGTCATGTGCGAATTACCAAGTAAAATGATCCATAATTATTTGAATTTACGCATTTTTAGAGGCCTGTTGTGGATGTATGACAAATATAATAGTCTACCGTACGGTTGTGTATGAATTTTCATTGCTGTAATTTCAGTGTCGGAGAGGCTGTACATAATCAGAGTGGTTATTATTAGGGGGAGGGAGGGGAGGGGGTCGTGCCGAATGGCTATTGTGCGAAACGGGAAACATCAAAGAGAAGAAAGCATATTATTAAAATGTACAGGAAACTGTCAATGAGGGTGAAACTCAGATGCACTGGTAATGGAGGGGAGAGTACTCCTGTCAGTGGTTCAGAGTTACCTGCCCTTTGTTTCTTGGCCCTTTCAGTGCAGACTACTCTTGCGTCAAGCCGCTTGTATGTTTGCTATTGCTGCTACTGTTGCTCTTATTGCTTCTGTTGTTGTTGTTGTTGTTGTTATTATTGTTGTTGTTATTGTTGTTATTGTTGAAGTTTTTGTAGCTATTGTTATTGTCGTAGTGTTGTTGTTGTTGTTGTTCATCATCTTCTTCTTCTTCTTCTTCTTCTTGCAAAAGAAGCTGATCAAGCACTTCTCTCCAGTGGCCTTATTCATCTTCAGAGCCTGATATCTCAGCTCCAAGTTAAGCGACATACGCCTCATTTTGACAGGTTGAAAGACTTATGAATATACATGTAATGCATTATAACTGCACTATTAAATGCCAGGGCAAATACATGTGAAAGGTAAAGAAAAGATAAGGTGCATCTCTTATCTACAGTGACCTCGCCATTTTTAATTTGGGTTGGGACAAGGGTTTGAAGGAGAGCGGGGATATTGTTCAAGGAAGGAACATGGGCGTATGCACAGGGCTATGTGGGCTGAAGGCACTCAGCCATTTTTAAAGTACTCACGCACAAGTGATTATCATAATGTCTTTGTTCTCTCTGGTTAAGTGGACATCTTGAGCGAAGAGTTAAGTTTGCCTTTGTTGTTGAATGACTAAGAACCGAAACATGCCGAAGGCATTTATTTTTAAGGATGCATGATTGCTCAAACATCAGTTCTGAAGCTTTAAAGGGAAAGAGTTCGGATGTTGCATGAACAAGATCTTAAATCAACGCCAAACAGTGCTAGATTATACAAATAGTACAGTGTTTACTTGTGTTTAACACTGATTAACTTCAGGTCTTTAATATTTTTGCAGCTATAATAATAATGATGGTAATAATAATGATAATGATAACAATAATAATATGATAATGCGGTTGACTTGGCTTAAAGTATTTCAGATAATGGCAACTTCTGTTTAGCATCCCCTTCGTAATGTGTTATAGCTCTGTGTAAATAGGAAACTCTCTTACTCGGAGAGCGACAGAAGATCTACAGAAGAAGACACCCCTGTCTAACAAGTGTTTCGGCCCTTTGACTTCCAGACACTCTAAAGGTTCAAGTTGACGAAGTAATCAGAATTAAATTGCAACTTTTTCTATGCTTAAGAGGAGTTGCGGTTAAATGGAATTGACTGTTTGCCCCCATTACTAACGTTAGAATCTTCACTTTAACAGCTTAAGTTATTTTAGTGAGTGAATTAAGTGCTATGTCCGCTCTTTTTAGTGGACAGACTTAAGAGCACAGAGTGTTCAGATTTTTCTCACAGAGAGTTTAGTCATCCATGCCCTAATGAGAGTGTCTTTGTTCCGGCCTCTTGAGTTAATGTTTGCCTCTTAAGTCCTGACAAAGCTGTTATTTTCAAGTTAGGATCTCTGACAAATCGTTAGGGCAGAGATTTGCATGCGCATGTTATATCATTTCCTGGTCCTGCGACCTATTGTCCATTATGAACCAAGATGTAAAGGTGATATCTGATTCTAGTTCATAATGTGAAATATGATGACAATGTCATGCGAGCATGCCCTCTTCTGCCATAAAGCTCTGAAAGAGATCCCAACTTGCAACTAAAAGCTCTCTACTGTGCATAGCGTAATATTCAGGTCAGTTCTTGTGTAACAGTGGCCAAATGTCCTCTTCCTAATCACTTCATACTGAAGTGTTAAGTAATTTAGGCGCTGTTTTTTCATTGGTTGGGTGACACTTTCTTAGTGGATAGTTATGGGTCGATACCTGGATGTTTAAGTATCGCGATACTTCGACTTTGAGCTCTAATTACCAGAAATATCGATTCTACCTCGATTCATATACGTAGTACTCGTATAGGAACTTCGATACTTTTCATACTTGCCATACTTTTAATACTTTCGATCCTCCGGATATCTTCAGTACTTCCATTTTTTTTTTTTAAAATCGCTAAATTTTGCTTTAGGGAGACCGGTATACTTTGATTGTGAGGATCACAGGTGGCTCGAAATTAACTTCGAACTTTTGATACGTTCGATATATTTTGGTGCCACTAGGTTTTGCACTGGGGAGACCTGTAGCTAGTTTTGCAGTGAGGAGACCTGTAGCTAGTTTTGCAGTGAGGATACCTGTAGCTAGTTTTGCAGTGAGGAGAGCGGTAGCTAGTTTTGCACTGAAGATCAGAAGAGGATTGAATTTATGTTTGATGTTTTTTTATCATTCCGATACTTCTGAAATTTTTGATATTTGGATGCTTTAAATACTGTCGATACTTCTGACTTTTCGAATAGTCGAAATTTCTACGCATCGAAAATGTCGATACTAAGAAACGATACTGCCCACTGCTATTTGTGAAGTTCAGATTTCAAATAATTATAATTCGTATATAACAATCCGTACTTGCATTACTTTCTGTCATGTGGTAAATGAGTTGTATCGTGAATGTCTTGTTGGTCGCTAGATACATACATACGTGCAGCCGTTGCCATTGTTCTGGTTGCTGTGCTCACACGTAAGTAGTTGAAAAAAGTCCTTTGAATTTCTGTTATCATTTTAAAAACCGTAATGTGGTCTGGTAAATATTCGGGTGTGCACGGGTTGTCATTGGATTGAACTGTTCGTACTTATGCGTAAGTAGTTAATTAAGTCATGAGAATTACTGTTATGTTTTAACAGCTATAATGTGGCTGGTCAACGTTCAGATTAATTATTCGATTTCGCAATGGGCCTTGTCTATTTCTTATGTAAATAACGTATATCCTTAAAATTTGTGTTCTGGAACGAAAAATGGCTGGTAAATGTGCCTTTGTGTAAATATTTTGTTAAAATGAATTTCTGCAGTGTTGTAGAAAAATGTTGTGCAGTTGGTAGATTGGACCATGACACGCCCAATTTCCGACATTCTCGGGGTAATCAAGGTCATTGCCACAAAACAGAGACGTCGAAAGGCGTAAATAGGATTCAATATCTTTTACTTTAGTCATCTTAAATCAGAGTTTGTAAAGAGTGCAAAAAAGAAGCCTTGCGGGAAGCATATCTAAATATTTTTTTAATAATTTATCAGATTTTATCCTCTCTCGAAAGCTTTGGAGTAAAGATAATCCCTACTCTTAAAGAAATTAGTTAGAATAAGATTAAGAATCTATCCAATCTCATATTCTAAATGAAATCTTCTTTAGCCTGCTGTCGATGATTTATTCTAGGCAAAAATCTTGAAAATATTTCATCTAAAGCTAAGCTTAAGCGGGTCTGCTCTGCTGCGGCAGATTTTCTCTTTGAAAGCACGTATCTGCATATTTGACTTTTGCGTAAATTTTGCTTTTCACACGGTGGATAAACAAATAAAATAAGATTACTTTAGCCAGATGTGAATGGCGTTTCCACTACAATGTCTTGCATGTCCTTGGAGCTGTCACCAGATTAAAACAAGATTGCATGTTTAAGATGAAGACTTTAAATCAATTGGAGTTGGATACTGAATAACCTTGTTAATATTTTTCGATCGAATAGAACTTAGAACTGATGAATTAAACAGATGTGCACAGTTATCCTAGAATTCTTATAGGCTTATTAAACATATTAGCATATGAGGCACATTTTGGAGGGCTTTTTTTTTATGTTGTAGATATAAAGGGTTTGACCAGAAAGAAACGGGCAATATGCGGGCAATAATGTGAAATTGCGCACGTTAAAAATCCATCAGCGTTTTCAGAAGCATAGGAGAGTAGGCCTAGCGGCCGCTGTTCGGCCAAAATTGATAGGAAAATTCTACCCAGTAATTTGGTCTTACAACCAGAAAGGCGCATTGTTGCCCAGAAGGGCGCGGTAAGGTCGTAACTGCACTTAGGCGTCGTAAATCCTAGGGTCAGCAACAAACAAAAGCCTGTTTGAGCCAATAAGACCATTTTCCTATTGCCGCTTACAAAACTCATCAAGACTTCCTCAATATTTGGGAGCATCCACTCAGGTGGAACTCCCCTAGACTTCGAGTTAGTAAGGTCTTCCTGTATTCATGCGGTATTTTTGTAGAAAATGGGAGATGTCACTGTAGCATAATTTAAAAACCTACAGAAGCATTAATCCCTATCAGAGACGTCTTTCATAAGACCCCCAATGTCTCCATGTGAACCACATTGTTTTCCTTGGACTTGTCTATCCCAGCTGTGCTTGTAAACTGTGTGTTGCTACTACGTAATCAAATGTTTGCTTATGGTTACCAACGCGCACATCCTTTGGCTAAACGTAAGTGTGTATTACCGATGTTATCACCCGAGTGCTGATTTCAGACGGCCATATCCAATGGTCAGTAATGGAGATGCGCATCTAAGCTTAAAATTAAGTTACTCAATAGCCCAAGACAAATGTTTTCCCATGATCCATCATTTGACCCACTTCCATTAAACTCCAGTTGAGACCTGAGGCTATTTCCAGAGAGCAGAGATTAGCTCCTTGGCAGGCCCTATCTCTTTCCAACTCCCGACCTAAAATAGTGCTGATTTAATTTACGCTGAACTGGTCTGAGAATTGACACAAGCATATTATGTCACATGCCACATTTAGGATCACTAAGCCCCTTCGAGGGAGAAAAAAAAATAGCTTGAAAAGTATATCACCCTAAGCAGTAGGTCCAGCCCAGATGGCTTCAATAGTGATGCGCGTGTACAACCATAATATGTTACGTAATGGCTTTTGCCTACAATGAACTGGGTTGAGCTGCCTTCTTATCGCTGCGTTTGGAGAGTATGTGTCTCGTGCCGATGATAGTCTTTTCGTGACATCCTGGAAACAACTACCTATCAGCTTCTGTAGATTGCGTTTATTCTGTGGGCATCACTAACCCTCTGGTGCCCAGCCCTATTTACAATGGCACAAAAAGTCCGAGCTCCAGTTTTTGGATCACTTCTGGATCCACTATACTGGAACAAGCATCAAAATGATAATAATAATAATAATGTGGTTTATAAGTCTCATATCAAGGCTAATGCCCGCTCATGCGACTTCACACTATTATGGTGGGGTGATGATCTTGGTTTGCTTTTTCATTGTTCCACGAAATGTATCAGATCTGATACGCTGGGCACTAGAGGGCTAAAGAAGAGAGCCCCGGGTGAGCGAAAGTGGGACAGACAGACAGACACATAGACAGACAGAGAGACAGACAGTATTGGTTCGTTGAAACGGTAGACGTGGAGAGATCATCCCCAGTCTTGTAGTTATATGAATAAAAGCACGGCTGTGACTGAAGCGCGTGGCAAGCGATTACTTTCATGAGAATTGTGTAAATGACTTGAAAGCACTGGTTTGGTTTTTTTATACTCATCCGGAGTCAGCAACATCTGTGTTAAAAGAGTTTGAAGATTGAGGAGATTATGCTAATTATGGTGTAACATGTTGCTCGTTCTCAAGAAGGAGAAAAAGCTTCATTTTTGCAAGTCAAACTCACGTCTGAGGGATAAAACGAGGATGGGAACATATTGTTTAGTTTTTTTGTTTGCTTGTTTGTTTTTTGTTGGTTTTTTTTTGGTTGATGTTTGGTTGGTTGGTTGGTTTGTTTGTTGGTTGGTTGGCTAGCTGGCT
The DNA here is from genome assembly GCA_033807755.1 of Ellobium chinense. Lineage (NCBI taxonomy): Eukaryota > Metazoa > Mollusca > Gastropoda > Ellobiida > Ellobiidae > Ellobium > Ellobium chinense. Next base: position 379,208 of record JAWQUT010000497.1, read on the forward strand.
GGTTGGTTGGTTGTTTGGTTTGGTTTGCTTTGCTTTGGTGGTTTGAAATCGTGTCAGGGCAGCAAATTCGTGAGACTTCACACAACCACATCAACAACTGACATCAACATGACACAATGTGGGGCAGCTTACGGTGGAGAAATCTGTTCAGTCTTTTTGTTGAGTAGAGAATACGGTAGTCTGTGGAGTTACAGGCGTCATGAATCATAGATCAAATGCGTTTGAAATACCTTTACATTGTATGAATCTGTGTACTAAAAAAAAACTTTTTTTTAAAAAATCAAAGACTGAACTGAGTATATCTGTAACATATATCGAACATCTTCAGTTCATAAGAAAACTTCTGGCCCGTGTATAATGTATTTCAATAAGGGCATTTCAGCATTGCGATTTCAGGTCTCAGTCTGATTCCAGTTACTAACATAATACATCAAGATGCATGGCAGATACGAAAGCAGACAACATAACTGCATAGTGAAGATACGATCAAACCATTACTTTCACTATTCTAGTAACTTCAGTAAGTTTTGTTTTTTTTCTCTTTTTTTTTTTTTTTTTTGGGGGGGGGGGGGGTTTNTTTTATGCGATATATACAAATCCAAGAATGTGCTTATTGTTGCAATAATTTAATGCTTGATTATTGATGAGATGAACGATACAGTTAGTATGATATACAGCTGTTAGATTCATACTTTAATTAACTGAAGGAAGACTATTTTAGGTGTCTGTAAGAATTCATCCGGACCAGCTTTGAAAGGGCAACTTCAGCAAGTTGCAGTCCATCCATCTGTTTCATATACGGGGGTTGCAGACATCTTTTATACGTTAATGCATGTGTGAAGGTTTGAGTGAAAGAGGGAGAGAGAGAGAGAGATAGAGAAAGAGAAAAAAGAAAATGTGCAAATATGTGAATGATATGTTAAATAGTGTGGATGAGTGAGTGAACAAATTCCTTTTTGAGAACAGTATTGTTAGGCCTACCTCCGCTCATCTGTGCGTTGTCGTAATTCAATAAGAGTATTGTTCATAATACGTTTTGTTCATATATCGTTGCTTATATGCGATGAGCCTGTGTCTGTATGCTTAATATTTTTCTTCCTTTTATTTTGTGTGTCTGTTTCATGTAAATCCAGATCTGGCTCTTCAGGTGCACATTGTGTTAGAATCTTTTATTAAGGATAATCGCTAAATAGTTTCCTGGCCATACAAACATTGTTTCCGGCACATGTTTGTGCTTGCTGTGAGAACTGAAAAAAAATGTATTTGTTTACTATACTGTTCTGTGAATTTGCAAATTTTTAATTACAGGCTTATTGCGTGGAGGCGAAGATATTGAAGTACAAAAGTATGTGTGGGCATACATTAGCGTGACTTCTGAAAGTTAGACCTTAGCGCTGATGTAATTTATAATATGTAATTTCAGCGAAATGATATGCAGTTACAGCGAAATTATATACATTTACTGGACCAAAACTTATTATACAGTTTCAGCGAAATTGGGCGAAGCTTATGATACATATATACATTTAAGGAGGCCAGACACACAGTTTCAAAGATACCTGGAGGAGCTTAGCTACTTATAAATGTGTGTGTGTGGGAGAGAGAGCGAGAGAGAGAGAGAGAGAGAGAGAGAGAGAGATTTCAGTTTCCAAAAAAGTCATTACATTCATTAGAGTGTATGAACCTCAGGGCAGACAGTAAAAGTGTACCAGCCAAAAATGTATACAGATATTCAGTATGTTTCTTGACTCTGCCTCATTGCACTGTAACTATACATTAACCCTCTAGTGCCCAGCGTATCAAATCTGATACATTTCGTGGAACAAAGAAAAAGCAAACCAAGATCATCACCCCACCATAAATAGTGTGAAGTCGCATGAGGGGGCATTAGCCTGGATATGAGACTTATAAACCGCATTATTATTATTATTAATATTATTTTGATGCTTGTTCCAGTATAGCGGATCCAGAAGTGATTCAGAAACTGGAGCTCGGACTTTTTGTGCCATTGTAAATAGGGCTGGGCACTAGAGGGTTAAGGTTCTACAGCAATAGAATCAGCATACATTTTGATCCTATCTTTTGGCGCTGTACATGTATCTCGGCTCTGAGTGATGTAATAAAAAAAAAATAATACGGTTTTTTAAGTCTCGTATCCAGGCATATGCCTGCTCACGCGATTTCACAATATTATTACTCCCAGCAGGCCGGATAACTTTACGAGTTTTGCAACGCACTGAGGAGCCGCATACAGTGCCGCTGCCATTTGAAGGCGCTGTTCACTAGCATTTGACTATCATTCAATGCCTATAGCAGGTATTCATTTTACAGACGGATGGACTGAGGAAAATATGAATGCATTTTTTTCCGAAGGCACCTACAGCACGACCGTAGTTGGGAATAGAACCCAGGACCTATAGATCTTGAATTCAACGCTGCATCCATCTGGCCACGCCGCTCCACAGGTAGCTGTAGGATATAAAATTTTTGACGCTGAAACTACAATCCCCGACGCTGATACCGTTTGAAAGTAATATCCCTGATGAGCTTCCAAGGCTTGCATGAGAAGATAAGCTGTGACATTTAGAGTCAGACTCCAATTTTTTTTTTTTTAACAAATGCATTAATTTTGCAGTATGATATACGGGCCACAGGATATTATATTCACAGAAATAAAGTAGTGTGGTCTGTTAAAGGCTATTAACGTCAACGATTACTTTTGAACAGAGTTATATGCTAAAATAAGATGCAAACATCTGTGCCATCTCGCATTTCCCCATGCCTTCCCCTTTGCTCACCATCATCACCCTTATGAGAGGAAAACAGTGTGGATGAACGCATGTAATGAACTCCATGTCAATTAAAGATACCACAGACAGGATTTTTTTTTCAAATATCAAACTATACTGGTAATAAGACCATCAAATTGTTCAGTGGCACTGGCGTTGACTGGCATTTCCTGAATGGGAATTATATATTTATTTAGTCATTCGTTAATGAAGACGTCGTGGACCACAGGCTGTGTAGCTCCATGTTCACTCTCGTCGCATTTCTATGATGGGCAAGGATGGCAGTTAATTTCATTCGTAGTGGCATCCCCTCGGCGAACAGAGGGACTGAGCTCATTTTGTAACATCTTTGCACTCATGTAGGCTAGATCTGTGGCTGTATTCATAATTCATACGTTAGTTAACGTATTGCGTTAAGCACCGTGAACACTATTAATGTTTTGGGAGTTTCCCGTGGTTACCGCAGTGCGTAAACTAAGGTAAGGATTATGCATTCAGCCACTGGTACATGGTGTATTATCTACTCTCTCTCTCTCTCTCTCTCTCTCTCTCTCTCTCTCTCTCTCTGTGTGTGTGTGTNCACTCTCTATCTATCTATCTATATATCTATCTATCTATCTATCTCTCTCTATATCTCTATCTCTCTCTCTCTCTCTCTCTCTCTTGCTGTATGTGTGTGTTTTTCTCTCTGTCCTGCACTAGCTGTTTATTGATTAGTATGCTAACCTAATCCATGCTAAGCTAGAGAGCTTTGACATTTACTAAAGAGAGATTATGTTTTTTAACCATGGCATTTTTTAAACGGTGGCAGTGACCTCAGCTAGGCATTTGGAGAAGCTTCTTTCTTGCCTTAATCTCTTAATTTCCACAGGCTGTCTTGTGACCAGTCCAGTCGTTGAAGCCATAGACATGGTGAAAACGCATTTTCTTTATCAATCTTTCATTCGCTGCATAGCCCTATTATCCTCTATAATCGTGTTGAAGGGCCATAATCCCACATTTCTTTCAGAAACTAGTTCTTATGGTTACAGACCTGTAATAGGATTGCACCCTTTTTTCCTCTACGGGCTATATTAACATTTTGAGCTGCCCTCTGAACCCAAAGTTTTAGCTTTCACCCAGACCCATACCAGATTGAAGCTCATTATGTGGCGATAGACATGGTGAAAACGCATTTTCTTTATCAATTTTTCATTCGCTGCATAGCCCTATTATCCTCTATAATCGTGTTGAAGGGCCATAATCCCATATTTCTTTCAGAAACGAATTCTTATGGTTACAGACCTGTAATAGGATTGGACCCTTTTTTCCTCTATGGGCTATATTAACATTTTGAGCTGCCCTCTGAACCCAAAGTTTTAGCTTTCACCCAGACCCATACCAGATTGAAGCTCATTATGTGGCCCAAATTTTAAGACTTACCCAACCCTAGCAAGCCCATTGAAATTTTGAGCTTGGTTTGCTATTTGTAAACAGACCCTACATGTTTCACTGGTCAACGCCAAACCCCTCCTTTTCCGCCTGAGCACACCCTTGACCGGGCAGCTCCAGCCCAGGGCTAAATATTGCCTGGTAAAATAAAGTAAAATGGACACAGATTCCCATGATATCAAAATTTTCCCCCTAGAGCCCTTATTACTGGAAGCAGGGCATGCCAAAAGAGGACCCAAAAGTGAAAGTACAACCAAAAGTGAAAGTACAATTACAGGCCTGTAACCTTATTCTGTCCATTCTTATAGTCTCATTCGTACTTTAGATGGGAAAGGTTGTGTGAGGCCGTGGCGTGTTTATTTTCTCCTAATAATGCGACGCTCCTGTTGAGCGATAATCATTGACACAGCGATAATCGGAACTTATGTGAATATTACTAATGTTACATTTTTCATGCATTTGCATTTTTCTTGGTCATTTAAGTACATCACTCTCTCTGAGTCAAGGACTACACAAGAATATTTTCAAATGTTAATTTCTCTCTCAATCCTCTCTCTCTCTCTCTCTCTCTCTCTCTCTCTCTNTATATATATCTTTCTCTCCCTCTCTCTTTTGTCTCCCTGTCTTTTTCTCTCACCGTCTTTTCTTCTCATTCTCTCTCTTTTTTTTGTGTCCCCCCCTTTCTATCTGTTACTCTCTCTCCTTCTCTTTCTCTATCTCCCTTGTTTGTCTCAACTTTTCTCTGTCTCTTTCTGTAGCATTCTCGGTCTACCTACAAAAAGAAAAATGTAAACAGTAATGCCAATGCATCGTGACATCTTTCTTTGGTAAGTAAAGATGCATCAGCCAATAAAACTTAATGTAACAGATCATATCAACCAATCATATTCCTCGGACAATAAAATATTGATTTTTCATATTGGAGTTGGAGCTTGCGATACCTGGATGACCGAATACGCATAGTAACTCTAACTGTCATCTGACAAGAGGCTTTCTGTTGTTTTCCCACCAAAATCACATTTTTGCATATTTATGATGTCAACACACATCTCCCAACAAAATCTCTTTTACCAAAATGCGTATGTCCGTGATATATTTACAGATATTAGAGGAGAATTTCGTAACAGCAAAGAGCTATTTTAAACTTGAACCACTCTGCTCGATTTTCTCAAAAGCAGGTTTTGCAAAGATAAGCTCTTTTGTCAGAGGATGTTAGAACTGAAAGTTGTCTTTGAGGTGATAATATGCATATCATGATCAGAATCCTGGCTTTTGGGGCAGAATGGATGCCCAATATTTACGGAAGAAGGTACGCACTGGCAAGTGTTTCAGCATCTAAAGCTGCTCTATCTGATCGTTACGATCGGAAAGCAAGTCATGTCTATAAATGGACATGAGCACTGCCTAGACTCAGATGACCATTGTGCTTTCAAATCTCAAATACTGGATGCTTTTACATCTTTTTTTTTTTTGCTCCATTGTGTTCAGAGGAACAATAAAGAAGCGAACTGCAAAATTTCTTTGCGGTATGAAATGTTTTACTCGTGAAAAGCGGGGGGAAAAAATAGCGCTCCGATGTGAAGCGTGCGGCTGGTTTCAAATAAGTGGAGAGTCCCATCATCTCTCTCCTGTTCTTTATATACCCCAGGCCAACCTTCAGCTTACATCCCCACCTAAAGAGCCCTATAGCTTTCGTGATAAAGGGCAGTTCCATCAAACAGGCACGCCAGCTGTGCAAATTTCTGAAAAGCCTTGACTTTACAGCAATTAATTTTTGGTTGTTTCTAAGAGGGAACTGATTAAGTCTTTAAATGTTAACAAAAACGGGTTGCTGTAAGAGCTTTTTTAGAAACTAGCGTAACTGATGCGGCATTCTGCTGGAACTGCCCAGAGCATAACATTAAAAAAGTTAGTGAACTGACGCAGAGCAGTGAGATGTGCCGTTATGGGAGAATGGGCACAGTCGATGATCATCAAAGAGCGAAGTATCAAAATTTTATTATGCACAGCTGTCTAGACCTGTATAAAGTTCCATCCAAAAAAACAACAACAACAAAAAGCCGCTGATGGCGATCAATAGAGGAATTAAAAAGATGCAATCGTGTGCAGGTGTTTGGGGCTTTAGCCCGCCCACACCATTTTCAGCCTGAATCAGATTTGGAGCACTAGGACATGACGCCCTGAAAGGGCACATCTCATCAACAAGGCAGGTCGTGCCGGAAGGGTAAACGCCCTGTTGCACATACTGGTGCAGTCAGGATGGCTTAATCACCATCCGCTTAATGGCAGTCTGTTGCAAATATGGTCAACTCCGCTTAGTAGCAATTTCTGTGGAGCTAGGAACAATTTACGATTAAAAGGAGCTGAGATTATTCAGTGACTTTTATACGGAGATAGCAGCATTTTGTTATGTGGGAATTGTTGTGATTAAACCAAAATTGCTATTTCCCGGATAGCAATGAAGCGGAGTCAACTATATTAGAATGCTGAAGTTCCTTTATAAAAGTGACTGGATAATCACAAGTCATTCCGGTAGCAAATTTTGTCTATGACCCTGAGGATTGCCATTATACAGTATCAGCTTCTTTTTTTTTTATTTTGCACGGGCTGTGAGAGGAGGCCGCGGGGGAAATGAAGGGGAGGGGGGGGGGGNGGGGGGGGGGTTCATTCTCCATTTTTTTTTTCAGTTTTGATTACCAAATAATCAAAATACAATCGAACTTTGTCTAACGACCATCTGTATATCGCCACCACCGGGCTAAGGCGACCGGGTTTTCCGGACAACAATTCAAATTATATTAACTATATAATTTATTGAACCTCCATATGGTGCTCATCTGTCTGACGAGACCAGTCTTTCTCATACCCATATATTACTCTATATTATAACATAAAAGAAAAATATTGTGTTAGGCGATTGTAAACTGACAAATCTGAAAGTTAGCAGGGACTATTCAATTAAGGCAGATCTGTTTGGCTTGACTCGGCGATTTTGTTTTTAATGTCATATGCTGTATAATGAGGCAGGCTGTAAATCTACAGCCACCACTATTAATGAAATTAAAGATGAGTCTGCCTAAGTATAACATAAAACATTTTTTAACAATATTGAATGGATTTATTTACAAAAAACTGGTCAACGTTTCGCAGTAAGCTACTTTATCAAGACTGACAACTGAAATAAAAGAAATACGAAGAGAAAGCTAGTGGATACCAAAACTGACGAACCATTATTAAAGTAGAGATTGGAACCAGAGAGGAAGGATTCTGTTGTTTATGTCTCGATCCTTAAACGTGGACACGCACGTCAAAAATAATTTTCTGTTTTCCAGTACTATCTCGCTCTGAAAATTATCTATGGTGCCCACAGAGCCAATTTCGCGAAGAAAGGGGATAGTTCTGTTACCGTGCGCGTGTGTAATATGACGCAGTAAGGAGAGCTGGAGTGACTGGGATTTGCCCTTGCGTTTAGAGTTATTCCCCTTCCTCGAACAGCAGCGGCTTGTGGCAAAAATGATGACGTCACTGAAGTTTCAGCAACTACAGACACCTCTATCTGACAATGTATTATTCAGCTTTCAATTAAGGTTTTGGTCATCCAGATTCAAAAGTAAAGTTTGATAGTGTAAGCCAGGTAAAGTATTTTGCATTTTTATTGCCTCATCATGATTTTGTTTCACATATCTACTATTCACAAAGGAGTTAAAACAGTCCTACCATCATGCTTTCACCCGTCCGCAGAGCACTGGCTAGGCAGCTTGGCCGTGTGGCTAGCACGTATTTGACGTAAGCTTATGGCCGTCACGCGCACATTAGGTGTACGAATTCGGAGTTTGCATAATGTAACCCTGTGGTCTGTGGGTTGTCTGGGGCAGGCAGAGGCATTTTATCATGTTGACATACACTTGAAAGACTGTTTTATAGGAATAAGAGAGTCTTGTATAATTTAACATGGTCTGTAGGCTGATGCAGTCGTCCTTTAAAAAAAAAAAAAACTTGCACCGACAACCACCAATCTTGGAAAGGGAACGAAACATGATCGCTATCAACAGAACTGTTCACCGTGTCATATTGAAACTCTGGTTGTTGTTGTTTTTTTTACTTTGTTATGTGTTTTGGTTTGGTTTGGTTTTCCTTGCAACTATGTATACAAACAAAAGGCACGTCTCTTTTGTTTTTCCTTATCAACGCCAAAATCGACATTTTCATAGAGGAAACAAAAAACCGTCTTTTTTTTTTTTGGTTTTGGCCCGAGCTCCTTAATTTTGTGGTACCTTTGTTAGCGTTGTTAGAACTTCCATTTTAAGTTGTTTTTTTTCCCTTTCTTTATTAAAAGGTTAGTTAATTGTTACAAAGATCTAAATATTTAATCATGCTTTTTAGTAGTTCTACTAACCCTCGACCTCTTCTAGAATCAAGGGCGGAGCTGATCCCGCTTACCCAGCTCCAAACAGAGAGCCACCTTGTTAATGTATTAGTGATGTCACCGTTTCACAACAATTTCCCAAAAATCACAAAGGGGCCGAGTGGTGACTGTTAATGATAAAAAAATATAGATAAATAAATAAATAAAATATAAATAAAGAAATAAATAAAATATAAATAAAGAAATAAAATAAAATAAATAAATAAAAAATAAATAAATAAATAAATATTTTATCAGCAGGACTTTGGGATGGGTGCCTACAGCTCGTGGCCACTTATAAGGCACCGCCTGGCCTTCACCTCGCTGTGGAGTGTAAACCCATTTGCCGTCTTATTTTCGTGAAAATGCACATGGCAAAGTGATGTTTAGGAGGTTGGCTCAACTGGGGAATGCAGTGTATTATAAAATAAGAGTCCATTCTGTTGAAGTGGAGCTTATTTAGCTACAGCTTTTAAAAAAAACGCACTGTTTTACTGATACCGCTTTTTTGTTAGGAATTAATGGCAGCTATAAGAATACATAGATGCGTCTGATCTAATGGATAGCGTGAAAGCTGTAACTGAAACTATTAACATTAGATGGGGAGAGTGAGTGAGTGAAAGAAAGAGAAAGAGAGTGTGAGATAGGGAGAGAGAAAGTTAGTGAGGGAGTGAGATAGAGAGAAAGAGACAGAGATGCCGGTTACTAAATTATGTAAGTGACAGCTTGCATATGTGGGGTGTTTTTTTTCTTCTTTCTGAACTGTTGTTAAATTATATTGTATGTGGTTGGCTGTTACCTTAATAAACAAACTTGCCCAAGACTGTCATTGCAATTGGTGCAAAAGTCCAAAATTGGCTCATGCCGAGGAAGAGCACTGGCTTTCTCCTTAATGTAGTGACACTTTGTGGAGGGCCTGAACAAGTACGTGCAATATTCCAGTATCTGCTCCCATCGGTAATTTACATCAATAGATATTTCCTTTTTTTTTTGCTGCCTTTTTTAAATTTTCTGTCGTTCCACGAATTGGAGCTAGAGGTATACGATTTCGACACAATATATTATGCGATGTTACTGCCAGTCTACAGGCGTCAAAACCCAGAATTTCGTTCAGGATAGTGTTTATGGGCGTATTGCATCCAAACAGCAGTTTATTGGATAACCTTCCCCACTCCCCACCCCTTCTGTAGGGAAAAAATACGCAACTCAAAGTCTGATAATTTCAATAGTAAACAGGAATAGAAATAAACATTTACGCACATTGGAAAAAACATAAAATCAATAAACTTTGTATTTTTTTATTGATCTAGATCTAGAGCAATATCTTTGGCAATAAGATCCAAAACATCATGTCAAAAAAGTACGTGCTGAAGTTATCGAATTTTGATATTACTTTTTTTTTTCTTAAAGGCTTGTGGTGGGGGGTGGGGGGAGGTGTCACCACCCGATATATAGCGGGCGTAATGTAACGAAGGCATATCATGTTTTGTGCCTTTTGTAACTGGAGAGCTATTAATGTGTTATAGATAAAACCGGTATCTAATGTATTATCTTCAAAGTGATACACTAATGAGACCTATGGGGTTTTTTCCTGGTGTATTTTTGCACACACATGCTTTCTCCAATATCAACTCCATGGACACCTGTGCCAGAATTGAAGAGCGGTTTTTGTTTGTTTTTTTTTTTCAAAAACTAGGTATGTGGTCTCTGGCTTTGACACTTCGTACATCTGAATATTTGACATCTTTCATGCACAGCTTCACATAATATTACCGCCTGGAGCTTGATGTAGGACAAGGATAGGATTTTAAAAAATGAGAAAGCACACCTGAGAAAGTTCTTGGACATAATATGACATTGTCTAGGAACACTCTCAGGTGTGCTCTTTCTTCCTTACCCTACTTCTAACGCTAACTCTGTCCTATCCCTAAGCCAAGCTCTAGAAGGAAGTGTCATGATATATTTTGGGCTACGTTTGTTAGGTTTTCTTCGAGTATGCACTGATGTCGTTTTGAGTATGATAATGGGCGATACATCCTATGAGCGGAGTCTGCTGTCCGAGGGACGGCCTTTGCATACTCAAAATGACGGCAGTTCATGCTCAAAATGACACCAAAGGAGACCTAACAAACGTAGCCGCGATATATTATTATTGCCTTCGAAATTTGGCAAAGGTCTGGGGTCAGTACGAATGTGATTCTGTGCTGTGTGCAAAGATACAATCCTCTATTTCTCTGATTGCACAGGGTAATCCTCACTATTTCAAACGACTACATCCAAGGCTGATATAAAGCTAGTCTAGTGAGTTGTTAGCGTACTGACAGTACACAAAATAAGCTTTCATGTGGCATCAGTAACTCAGTAGGGCAAACGGTGGCTTAAAGGATATTGGAACCTGTCGGTTATTTTTTCTTCTTTCGAGCCTGTTAACATTTTGTGTTATTCTACAAATACCATTGTGATTTCGGGAAATTTCTCCCAGGGAGATTAAAGTACCTCTTTTGCCCGATCATTAAAGTTGA
>JAWQUT010000497.1:393186-433361 GCA_033807755.1 Ellobium chinense
GGTAGAAAAGAGACCAACTTCATTATACGAGATAAAAGATGTTTGACCAGCAACAAATTAAGTTAGGAATGATTAGAAGGGCATGTGTAGATCCACTGTATATTTTTATGTTTCTCTTAATGAGGATCCAATTTTCGCGAACCCATCATGACGGTTTTCTTGTGCGAAGATGAGGGTATATTTATAGTTAGAGTGATCCGGAGTCAGGGTACAGGACTGTCGACAAAACATAGCTGGTAATTTTTTCTTTCCTTCATTCTTTCGTTTATTCTTTCTTTCTTTACTTTTTTCTTTCTTTCTTTCTTTCTTTTTTCTTTTGTTCTTTCTTTCTTTCTTTTTTTCTTCTTTCGTTTCCTCTTTCTTTCTGTTCTTTCTTTCTGTCTTTCTCCCTTTCTGTCTTTCTTTCTTTCTTCCCTTTTCTTTCTTTCTTTCTTTCTTTCTTTTTTCTTTCTTTCTTTTTTCTTTCTTCGTTTTCTTCTTTTTTTCTTTCTTTCTTTCTGTCTTTCTTCCTTTCTTTCTTTCTTTCTTTCATTCTTTCTTTCTTTCTGCGTTTGTGGTTGTTTGTCTCTCTTTCTCTTTCTCTCTCTCTCTCTCTCTCTCTCCCTCCCTCTCTTTCTCTTTCTCTCTCTCTCTCTCTCTCTCCCTCCCTCCCCCTCTCTCTCTCTTTCTCTCGCTTTTTTTCAATTTTTAACCTAAAAATACGAGGAGAAATGAAGTGGATGGGGAGGGGGGAGTTGTCTATCGTCCCTCCTTACGCCTTCGTCTTTTAACAGATGTTTATTTCCTTCTTTCTTCTTCCTGGTAGTAAACGTGCATCAAACAAACGCCATATGTGTTGCTTTTTACACATGTGCTGTGTGGCCAGTGACATACCGAATGTCTGGGAGAGGCCACGAATAAACGTCATAGTTTATTTTTCACTTACAAAGGAAACCTGTGGTAGATTATGGCACTGTCTCGTGTAAACTGACATTTAAGGTTTCGAGTGTTGACCACAACTATCGAGAGTCGACAGCTGCGCGGTGGGTGGCAGGTAACGTCATTCAAGTACTGAGTACTGAGGCAGGGCAAAAGTTAGTTTCTGTTTCGTTTCAAGGTGATAGGCGTGTAGTGTTGTTGTTGTTGTTTTTTTTTCTTTTAAATCTAGTGGACACATATGTCAGGTTTGATTTCAGTATGTTAACTAAATCTTATGTAAAATCAGAGGCGGTAGACCTGTCTTGGCCAGTGAGAAAAAGTGAATGTTTCAGATGGCAGCGGTCAATCAGTGTCTGAGATTAATTTATATTACGATTTTGATGAGAGAGAATATGTTTACACAGTGGTACTGGCTTCATAGACCCGTCTCGCCGTGAGACGGCGCGCGGAATAGAGAGTAGATAAGAAAAACTGAGTGTGCACGTGCGTACAAGTAGTCATAACCTATAGAAATACCACGATGAAAACATAATCTCTCTATTGTCTCTGAGAAGTTGTGCTTCAGATTACACTGTAAATAAGAATGTATCAGTCAGTAAAACTGATTGTCTCAAATCACATTAGTCAATCATACTGTCACCTCAGTTGTCTTACATCACATTAGTCAATCATACTGTCACCTCAGTCGTCTCAGATCACATTGGTCAATCATACTGTCACCTCAGTTGTCTCAAATCACATTAGTCAATCATACTGTCACCTCAGTTGTCTCAGATCACATTAGTCAATCATACTGTCACCTCAGTTGTCTATATCACATTAGTCAATCATACTGTCACCTCAGTTGTCTGAGATCATATTAGTCAATCATATTGTCACATCAGTTGTCTCAGATTACATTAGTCAATCATACTGTCACCTCAGTTGTCTGAGATCATATTAGTCAATCATACGTCTTGTCAGTATAGACCCAGATCACATTAATCAATCCTATTGTCTTCTTACTTGCATTAGATCACAGTGGTCAATCATACGTCTTCTCAGTTATCTCATATCACATTAGCCAATCTTACGTCACCTCGATTGTGTGTTGTGTCAGATCATATTGATCAATCCTAATGTCATCTCAGTTGTCTCAGATCACAATAATCAATCATACGTTTTGTCAGTAGCCTCAGATCAGATTGACCAATCACACTGTCACCTCAGTCAGATCACATTAGGCAATCACACGTTTCGTAAGTTCTTAGATCACATTGGTCAGTCATACTGTCACCTCAGTTGTCTCTGATCATATTAGTCTTTCATTCACAAAAATTATAATTTCGTATAATGTTTACGAATCGTGAAAAGTAACCCAGAATTTTACAGAATAAAGAAAATTACCTCTGCGACGAACCTCGTATGGTCAGAATTTGGTCAGGAACTGTTTAGGAACGTTTTCGGGCGGGTTGAACTACAGTATTAAGAAATTCTTAAGCTTAAAATATCAAGACTGATTGACCCAATTTAAAAGCTATATTTCCATATATAATAAATATATGCGGTAAATATTGCATTACTTTTTTTTTTAATTTTCAGACCCCATAACAGAGCAGTTGCAACAATCAAGCGCCGCTAGAATACTCCAAGAGTTACCCAGATACAACTGGCTAGAGCAGAAAATACTGCAACGGAACGCGTACAATCAAAGTCCTGGACGGGCTGCCTCCACCTCTCCGCATACTCAACCAGCAGTTAGAGGTGCTTCTAGCAAGAGTCCCAGCTCCCCGGCAGCCCAGACAAAATCGAAAGTGCCAGGAGGATCCGAGGGTGTCTCTGTGTCCAACGATACCAACACGAGTGTGAAAAAGCAGAGTCGAGATGAGAGTGGAGGCAAACTTGGGATTAATGGGAGCAAGCACCAAGACAACGTTACTCTGTCGTTTCAAAGCATGCCAGAGTTAGTTCCCGTGTCGACCTGCAATGGCGGGAACATGTCGGCCGAAACGTGAGTTTGTGAGAGTGATGTGGTAATGTGTGAGAGTGGAGTGGAGTGATGAGATATTTACCCCGATTGGTTGGTTGGTTGATTGGTTGGTTGGTTGGTTGGTTGGTTGGTTGCTTGGTTGGTTGGTTGCTTGGTTGGTTGCTTGGTTGGGTGGGTGGTTGCTTGGTTGGTTGGGTGGCTGCTTGCTTGCTTGGTTGCTTGGCTAGTTGGTTGGCTGGCATTGGTTGGTTGATTGGTTGGTTGGTTGGTTGGTTCTTTGGAGATTGCTTTAACACGGCCCACGAAAATGGTGCAATGGTATACTAAATTAATGCGACAGTGCGCAGTCACCGAAATTGATACGACATAATTTGAAAACACCCATCAATACCACCATCATTAACACCTACATCATCATCACATCATCAGACTCTTCACAATCATGATAATCTTCGTGCCTGAAATCCAGAGTGAACACAATTTGTTTTAAGAATGTATATTTATAGCAAGTCGCCAAACTTCTAAGGCCAAAATAGGGAGAAAGCTGTATCAAATATTTTCCAGCCTTTGGTCCTTGTCGGAATAACATTAATGTCGATTACAATTATGCATATTATCAGCATGACCACGACAACATCATCCTGTAAGGCTTTAGAGTAGACACTACTCTTTTTTCAGAGATAGCAATGCACATAGCATGGCACGCAACCTATCATCTTGGCTGCACCGAATTTCTATGCAAAATTGCACACCAAAAAGCTGGATGATGCAGTTTTCTCCCTCAAAAATGATGACCGTAAAGCAACTGCCATTTGCTCTAGCACCGGCTGTTTGACATTTGATTTGACCTGTGTCTCAGAGACACCTATATGTATGATCCATTACAGGTTTTTTCAGAATTTTCTGTCTTGGTTCAGACTAATGAGACAAAAATCAACATTGTCTGATATCAAATAAAGTCACTTTGTATCTAGAAAGAAAATGTCGTCTTCTCATCCGCAGATCTGTTTCAGAAAGCAGTGAAGTGCCGAGTGTTCCCGTGAAACTTGAGGTTACCATGGTGGGGGCTGAAGTGGTGGAGGAGGGTTATGAGCTCAATATACCTTCTCCAGGTGAGATTAGATTATTTCAGATTCATTGTTGTAATAAATACCACCATCATCTGTGGTCAGTTCCAACATATTTACAGAACATGTACATAATAAGAAGGATGCAATATAAATAAAACAAAAACACTTCAAAGGACACCATGAAGTCTCTGTATGTCGCTCCAACCTTTTCTGATCTGTCACGCTTTTCTATCTTGTACTCGGTATTTAAGCGTTCGCTCATATTTGCCACATATAAATTCACTGACAGACACACTGAGAAAACAGTCGTACCAGCTGGTACATGTAGGAAAAAAAAGTGGTTTGACTGACCTGTAAACAATAGAGAAATTCATGCAGGGGGACTTTCTGCACTAACAACAGACTGATAGTGTGGGAGATGGAGTACGTGACTCCGATAGTGTGTAATTTCCTAGTTTTGGTCAGGTGTTCTGCGCGCAGGGCGCAAAATCAGAGCGTCACAGAATAGATAATAGACGTGGCCTCAGACAAGGGAGCCAGAGAAACTGTGGAAAAGATTGCGAAATCGCAGATATTTGTAGCGTGCGGGGAGATGTTTGCAAATATAAACGGAGGGAGCAATGACGCCGAACTTCAGTTACGATACTACCGGTTATGACATCCGCGATACCAAGGTTGTTGTGCTACGCAAACCATTATGGCAACTGGTAACAGCATCCATTCTTCGAATCTGATGGCCATGCCTAATACTGCTCTTTAGCAAAAGTTCTCGTCTGTTTTGGAGCATACTGAAAGCAGACAACAAAGAGTGGTGCGACTTTACACCCGTGAACTCTTATCAAGAGAAACAACTTATACAAAGAAGAACTTTTTTTTTTTAATGTATAGCCTCTCTGAATAGACAAACCAAGGCACCCACTGAGCAGCGACGAAAACGGTGCCATTTCAGACTTCATACGGGTAGGTGGTTTTGTACTAAAACTCATAGGCGTTACATTACGACGTCTTCATAAATTTATTGTAATAGTATATTCCCTTGTGCAAGTGCTGTACTTTTAAAGCTTGTGGTTCATGTTGACAACAAAATTTACTTTCTGAACTCAGATGATGGTAACGACGAGAATGGTCTCACCATCGACCTCAGTGACGGAGATGATATGGTCATCACTGATGACATCCCGACCGCCGCTGACCTGAGTGACGTCTTAGGAGCAACAACAGGCAAAGATGGTGAAGAGAACATGAATGATGCAAGGTAATTCCTGCTTCGAAATCCTGAGAGCGAGTTCAAGTATGATAGGATAAGAAAACATGTATGTGTGTGTGTGTGTGCGCGCGCGCGCACACGCGCGCACACACACACACACACACACACACACACACACACACACACACACACACACACACACACACACACATATATATGGGCAAGAGNTGACGTGAGGGAATCGCATAACATAACAAGCGAATATGCGGCCGGTTGTCGTATCACCCTGGCCTTATGTTGGTGCTATTTGGGCTCGTTCATTCCCAGATTTCAGTGTTTGCTGAGACTTTTCTTTCGTTTTTACTTTTAGAAATGAATATATATATTCTCACTTTTTCTGTAGCATTTATACAGATTTATAATCAATTCTCCTTCCTCTTTGTCTCTATTCTTATTCTTTATCTTCCTACTTTTCTCCTGCTGATACTTCTGCTTCTGCTTATGCCTATCTTCCACCCACCCCACAGCGCCCCCTCCCCCCAACTCCCAACCTCTCTCGTGTTTTTGTTTGATCTCTTTGTTCTCCAGATCTACTTCTTCGTCTTTATTTTGGTCCCTTAGTTTATTCTGACTCTTTTTCATGTTGTTGTTGCTGTTGTTTATTCTTCTTCTTCTTCTTCTTCTTCTTCTTCTTCTTCTTCTTCTTCTTTTTGTTTTTCTTCTTCTTCTTCTTTTTCTTCTTCTTTTTCTTTTTCTTTTTCTTCATCTTCTTCTTCTTCTTCTTACCTCAATTATTCTTATTATTTTTCCTGCTTTTCTTTTTTTTTTTGCTTTTTTTTTTTTAACTCCTGTTTCATTATTACAGTTTAGTCATGTTCATCGTTATTATCATCGTCTTCATTATAAAAAGCTGTACTGCAGTACACGCCATTTTAGTTAGAGCATTAGTTTGAAGGAAACAATGGCGCCATTCGGGCTCGCCATTTTGCTAGAGGAGCAATTAGTATTCTAGATAGGTAAACCTATAAAATGAGATAAACAACTTGACGTCACCCTAGTTCAAGCAGTTAGGTATTTCCGAGATATTATATGAGAAATGAAAAAATGAAAACCCACGTCACGTGACCAGGGTCTCGGAGAAACCAGTAAGCTAGTAACGATGGTCTCGAATAAGTGAGAGTAGAAAGACAATACCATTTATTGGCATGATGGCTTTTTCTGATTGCTTATTGATCTAATGCTAATGCGTGGTCAGCGATTGGTTAATTGGCAGTCATTTTGTAGTTCTTTAGAGCGGTGGTGACCAGGAATATTCAGAAACTTCCAAGCAATCAAAAAATAATTCTTGTGGATGAAAATCATCAGAGATGAGTCAAATTTAGAAGAAAAAAAAAAGATTAAAAAAAAATAGATCCTGTATTCGCCGATTACGTGTCTTTTCATGTGAACACACCAAGTCACGTGATAGATATCCATATTTCTATACTTTGCATAAATACTCCTTTGGAGCTATGTCAGACAGTTAAATCACAATCACTTAGTTATGTTGGTGTTTTTTTTCTTTTTTTTGCCCCTGACCATGTGTAGGTCAGAAGCTGATACGCAAGGGTCAAAGGTCATATGGACTTTGCCGGTAACCCCGGTGGCAACAACCACCACCACTACAACAACCGCCACCACCATCATTGCGGCTGCCACCACCGTCACCACCACCATTACCACGCAGGACATAAATACGCAGCAAGAACAGCAACTGTACGTTTTTCCATCTTTGCATTCCACAACTGAGTTGACAACAGCCGAAACGTCAACCGTGAAACAAGAAGGGAAAGACAGCTCAGAGTCTCAGGAAACCTTGGCGTCTTCATCTCTGCCCTCCACGCCGTCACAGATACTTCCTGTGACGTCGCAAACAAACACCACCGCCTCCGTTGCCTTGGTAACCATGACGACACAAAGTGAAGCCGGTCCCGTTTCACAGTTGGACATTGTCAAGATGGAAAATGTGCCTTTGACGTCATATACCTGCGCCATCACCTCGCAGAGTGACGGGCAAGCAACCCCAGCATTACAGGGAGAGAACTTAGTGATGGCCAAGGAGAATAACTCTGACCATGAAAAGAGTTTCAATACGTGTTCCACCCAGAGCGAATTTATCAACAGGTGTAGTGCGTACAGCGTCCTGCAAAGCCCTACTACCAAAACGACAAATACTGTCACTGCAGCCATATCGACTACGGCGACAACCACAACAACAGCCGCTTCCAAATTGCCGACGACAGCGGAAAGTGAAGTGTTTGCCCCTCTCGACTTGTGCCTCAAGAAGACAGGTACTGTCTCCTCACTACCTTTTCTTTCTTGTTTCTGTTTTTTTTCCCCCATTTTATTAGTGTGCGTTCCCCGATTTCTGATTGGGATTGGAACATCGGGTAACTAAACTACCAACTCACAAATTCACGCACTTTTGCAGTAATAACGGCTAAAACTTAGATTAAGCATCAAGAACTGATTAAAGAGCGGTGCAACTTTCCTGTTGGAAAGGATTAACCACTGTCATGTAAAAAGGACAGTTTTGTCTTTTCTTCTTTCCATAGCACCAGTGCTGAAGGTAAGTCTAAGGGGTTCGAGAGCCACATAGTTTGGGAGGAGGGGATGCTTTCTGCAAATCACTGTTGCTTTCTTTGAATGTTTACGTGTTAACAGTGACCCACTAACTCGCCAAACATGGCTACAAATTACTCATTATTTTATGGACTTCTGTGAATTTTTTATGAATTTTGACTACATTCCATGACTTTTTGGCAGTCTATGCCACACATGATTGGTCGCAACTACGCAGTGTGTGCTAGCCAAATGTGAAAGTGGGTCACAAAATGCACACCACAGCCTAGTGTTCCACCATAATTAATTAGGCGACGTTTAAGTGTCGCCAAAATGGGAGTTGTTATTCCAAATTACAATAACAAGGCATGACAGTTTTTAGTGACTTCTTTGTGGCTTTCTTCATGTCACAAATTTGAACGGGTAATTTTTTTGATGAAGAAATATTGAAAATTATTGTTTCAATCACTGGATGGTGCTCCTTCTTCTCTTCTCTTCTTCTTCTTCTTCTTCTTCTTCTTCTTCTTCTTCTTCTTCTTCTTCTTCCCCTTCTTTTTTTTTCTTCTTCTTCTTCTTCCTCCTCTTTTTTTTTCTTCTTCCTCATTTTTTTTCTTCTTCCTCATTTTTTTTCTTCTTCTTCTTCTACTTTGGGCATTGCAATGAGTTTGGCTGCACGCGGTAAACAACTGACACCGTCATCTTCAACAAATGTGAGAAACAGACTGGATGAAGATTACCTAAACTTTGTAAGGGAGAAAATTGCATAAAGTATAGTGACCACAGCTGTCGATTTGTGTGTGAGCTAATTGCGTCCCTTGGTTATCGTCAGAATCCCTGACAGCAACGAGTGGCCGCACGAAAGGATATCCTCCCGTCCAGATGGTCTTGCCACAAATCCAGCACAAGTTGTCCACAGGGACGTCACAAGCCGGAAATGTGTTGTCAGGGCAGCAGCCTGTGGATTCGAAATTGGTGGTGAAAACAGTGGTGCAGGCCCTGCAGCTGTCAGAGGGAATAGGTGAGTCTTCGGCTTTAATATAGGGGGTTCTATTGAAGGTGATGTCTTTGGAAATTATTAAATCCCCTTAGTGTGGCTAGTACCTATACCACTGCCATCAACATCATCATCATCATTACCACTACCTCCACGACCCCCACCCTCACTGTCATCACCACCACTGTCAGCAGCGTCACCACCAACATCACCATCACCCTCACCATCATCACCGCGATCATTATTACCGTCCTCACCATCATCACACCATCGATGCATCATTACCACCACCCTCACGACCACCACCTTCATTACCATCACCAGCATCACTGCCAACATCAATACCGCCATCAGCACAACCATCATCACTACCACCACCACCCTCACGACGACCACCCTCATCATCATCACTATCACCATAACCACCACCATGACCAAACCACCACCATCGCTGCCACTATCATCACTACCACTCTTAGCACCATCACCATGACCATCACTACGGCCATCACCACCAACGCCATCATAACCACCACCATCATCACTGCCGGTATGGTATACCATAGCTATGAACTTCATTGCCATAGACAGCAACATTTTCATTTAGTTTGGTTTATATTTCTTGTAGACCAATGGCCAATGAACAATATCTCAGTAACAATTAGTGACATAATAACAATAAGTACATTTGCAAACAATTATCGTAACACATCTCCAGCTTTGACAGTTTGACAGACAGACAGACAAACAGACAGACAGACAATCAGGCAGGCAGGCAGGCAGGCAGGCAGGCAGGCTATGTTACCACAATCGACTCTGCTTAATCATAGGTCTTCGTGAGCATGGAAAGAGGTTTGATTACAAGAAGTTGTCATTATCCGGTAATTTAGAAGTATAATATTTTTACTGTTATCAATAAATATTGCTTTTGGTTGAAATTGCTATAAAGAAGATTGCTGTCAAATGGGCTCGCATGTGCTACCATCGCGACCAGCATATTTATTATTATAGTGACTGAAACCACTGCACTAGTAGATACAATGACAAGTACCACCACTGTTCCTTAAGTGATAAAGTGGTTAAGGTACTCAGCTTGTAAAAGAAAGAGATCAAAGTTCGAAACCTAGTCCAAAGACATTTGGCAGCTTAATGTTTATGACCATAATTATTTCAGTCAGCCCTGCTTTATCGCAACCCGTCGGAGGCATGGAAAAAAGTTGTGATTAAAGGGAGTTCGATTATCCACTGGCTTTTTAATTTAGAAATATAGCGTTTTGTTTTTGTGGACAGTGGTACGATTAAGCGGAAGTTGTGATTATCCAGAGTGTGCCTGTATTAATACCTTTGCTTTTGAACGGACTCTAATTTTCATGATCTTGTTAAATGAAAAGCTTAAAAATCGCTCATTAAACTATTTTCATTTGCTATCTCATCACGAGAGCTAATGAGAATAAAATGGGTGATTATATATAACCTTTTTTTTTCTTTCTTTTTTTTTTTTTCTTCTTTCTGTCTCACACCTCCGCTTGTGTTAGGTCGTCTAATCTGGAACGGCTTCACTAACGATGCATGATTAGTTTACTTAAGCTGTGCTATTTCAGAACTGGTCATTGAGAAAGACGTTAATTTCATCTTCATCAGCCTTAACTATTTGAATGATTGACGCCCCCGTAGGTGACGTAGATTATACCAAAGAATGTCCGGTTCATTATGAAGAAGAATTATCGTAATCAAAGATGACTACAGAAATATCTTGAGTCAAGTTTGCCATCTTAGCGGCGGAAACCAAGCAATAGTTTTTAATGTCATTACTGTTTGATGCTGAATCAAAACAACTTTTCCAGAATATGGACCAATAAAGTTATTTTATCTTATCTTACCTTATCTTGTCGTATCTTATCTTAACTTCGGTGTATACATGTGAGCTCGGTATCAGGCCTAAGGAAAGCGAAATGAGTGATCCCTAGCGCAAGCAGTGCCCTATCACAACGACCTGCCTAGTCCAACCAGGAGATATCTAATGGAAATGGAAATGTCAGTATTTTCGAGAAGGTCAAATTAATCCCATTCTAATCGCACCTTTAGCGCCTAGGTCGTAGGGTAGGATTGGTGCCAACTGACCAAGCGGACGCTAAAAGAACCAGTACAAATCATTATAATCATGAGGAAATATCGCTCCTGCCACATAATTTGACCAATTACAAATCTGTTATTCTAATGACGAACATAGACCGTTAAATAGAGACTAGTCCGTCGTTTTTGGCTTATGGAAATCACATATTGGCTCCGTCGATGTTGTGATTTCACTTTCACCAGACAGGACACACAAAAGAATTTTGTTCTAGAGCCACTCGATTTTTGCCCGTGTTTCTTTATATGAAGGAAGTTAGAAGTTGTGAATTTTGAGCAGTGAACCTGGCGAAAAGATGTAGGGGATGGACAGATGATCTTTTGCTTAACGTCACTCTCTAAGAATGCATCTGGCATTGTAGCTTGTATAGTCGCTGGATCACGTGCGTCAAAAAAAAATAATAATATCGAAGAGTTTGCGGTGAAAAATTGGAAGATCATGAATTCATTTGCCACTTTTCTGTGGATATGCCAGACTGATAAATCTTGGATGTACAAGCCTGTTTCTTAAATGCTTCTGATCTGAGTCGTCAGTTTCATACAGTTTTAAAGATAACAATCTTTATGTGGGTATTCAGGATGGCCGAATGGTGTAGCGTTGGATTGATTATCTGGGGATTATGTGTTCGAGACTCACCCTGGCCATGCTGAAAATGTCATCTATAAAATGGATACCTGGTTATAAGCAGCGGAAGTTATAGTCAGAATGCCGGAAACTAAGCCCGTAAAAGGCAGGGGCACTGAATGCTCCCTTGGAAATTAAGAAAGTAATTGAGTAATCTGGCCTGCCGGAGATTATTATAATATAAAAATCGCACGAGATAGCACTAGGCTAGATACGTCACTATTACTATTACTATTAGAATTCGCTTTTCATGCACTTTCCTGTGCATTTTAAAGAGTCAAAGATTTAGACTCAAAGAGTTTCTACGCTTTTGACAGGGTGGCGAGTCACCCACTGAAACACTCATTGCTGTAATCTCGAGATAGTAACGTCCTCACTTAGGCCGAAGTATGAGTCTCTGCTCACATACACACAAAAAAAAATGGCCGAGACTAGTAATTGCATGGAATATATTTTTACCTACTTTTCTCACATTTACAGATTCAATTCAGTCGGACATGCCGGATGATGGATTACTCTCGAGTAAGTCTCATAACATGTCATCTGTGCCAGCGCTTGGGTCAGAGTTCAAGGTCGAACGCTGCTACCCTTTACATGCGGACAGCATTGACCTCTGCATGAAGACGCCGAACGTGATCAAGTCTCCATCTGCCGACAACCGAATGGATAGCACCTCCCACCAACGGCATCTCCATGGCAGCGAGACTTCTGAAAGTGCTGCCATCGACGAGAGCATCACCATAGGTTTGGCCTTGTCTGCAGAGCTGGAGACGGAGACTGACAGAGACCGCAGTGGAAGCAGGCTGATCGCTAGTGACGCTGAGGCTTCTGTTGACAGTCTCTCCCAGTCAAGTACAGTGGACGCCAGTGGAAGCTTTAATCCTGATCTCATGGACGTCTCTGTGTCAACGTCGTGCTACCAAACGTCCAAGTCCATGACAGACGCTGAACTCGACCAGGAGTTTCAGAAGCACCTGATTGAGTTCAAGGCATTAGAAAAGTTAGCGGAGCGAAAGGCTCAAGAACAGATGCAGGTGGCAATAATGAGGAAGAGAAAGGCAGAGTTGTTGAGAATTATGGAAATGAAGAAAGCGAGAAGAGACATGGACAGGGTTGGCCATAGGGAATCAATGCATTCGGACACTGATAAATCTTCATCATCAACGACGACATCATCATCATCGAATAACACATCTCACGCAGCAGCCTCGACAGCAACCCTACCGATCGTCTCAACTTCAGTGCCTCTTTCATCGATAACGAAATCTGTCATAACAACGACTGTTACGATAGGACATGGCGTTTCGACTCTGCCTTTCTCAGACTCCATCACTAAACTGTCGACATCTTCACTGCCAAAACAGCAATGTCAGTTTACGGAACATTCTCAAATGAGTATCAGCGACACTAAATCTGTGGAGAGTGTGGCAATCAAATCATCAACTTTGGTAGCGACATCACCTGTTCCTATAAAAATGGAAGTAAGAGACGCTGAGAACACTGACGTTGCAAGAGACTCAGATGTTCATGATCACCATGGGGCGTCTGTTGAAGTCAAGTCTGAAGTCATGGACACTGACACCAGTGATGCTTCTGATAATCATTCCGTGAATCTCACAAAAGTGTGCGATGCGCAAACTATAGTATTTCCACCTGATAAAGAGAGAGCTAATCCAGATGACAAAGGGAGCCTAAAGGAGACATCATCGGGCTCAGAAAATCAAAACATAAAGTCAGACTCTGTAGGAAAGACGGATTCGTTGGCAACAGTTCAAAAGTCAGAGACGCCACCGACACCTGTCCCTGCCCACCAGACCCCACCAATGGCCATACCTTTAGATAAATCTGACTCTCCGACTGTCAGCTCTGCCTACGTTCAGGGTCCATATCATCGGAGGGAAGTGGCAATTCTGGAACCTCCGTATGTTGGTAAAGACATGCCTAATGCTGAACCTCCCCAGAAAGCTCACAGCCAGCGTCCATTCCAGACAGCAGGCAACCTTATAGTACCTGTGGCATTCAGTTCACCCCCACTGGCTGCTACGACGAGTGCCCCATTGAAGGTGCATGCAGGACTGGCTGTGGCATCTCGTCATAGCACAAATACTAGAATGCATTCAAGTTACAGAACCATTGCTCCACGACCTTCTGGACTTGATGGAAGTGTTGGAGATGTAAAGAGCATGGATAGCTCATCCTCCCTGGGTGACAGTCTTGAAACGAGTGCAAAAGTGGCTGCTCCTCCAGCTGCCAATGAGACAATGTTAATGAGGGCACAGCGAAAATCACTGGATGAGTCGGAATTACGAGATAAACGTTTAGCACAAAGGCCCATACTTGACTCAGGACCCAAGTCAGCAGATCAGATAAAATCACAGCAACCTTTTCAGCCTCTCGGTCCTGTGTCCGATAGACGCGTTTACTCCAAGCCTGGCGGACCACCTGGACCCCTGCCTATTCTGGAAAAGCCACATGGACCACATCAGCCGTCACGAAGCCATTATCAGCATCCAGGACAGTCCACAGCTTCAGCACGGTCTGGTGAGAGATCTGGGCATTTACCAGAGGACTCAGAAGAAAAGAGCGCCTTTATTGCTCACATGAGGCCACTTAATAATCTATTCGTTGATTTAACGCGGGAAGGGCACTCGGCTGGAGCCACAGAAAAGACGCCCATGTCTTTGCCTAACCAAACCCCATGTTATCCCCACCAGGCTTCTCCAGTGCATGCTGTGCTATGTGTGGACGATCCCATGCAGTATTCTCGCCTGGAAGCCATGCCAAGGAGATCCCAAACATTTGCAGCGTGTGGACCGAAGCAAGGTCCTCCAGGGTCCGAAACATCGCCACCTCTTTACCCCGATTATCGCTTAGGTCAGGAGAAGCAAGCCACCTTGCCTAATGGGTTTAACAACGATAGATCTCGGCCGGGTGGATTCATTACCAAAACACACCGGCTTCCGGCACGAGAACCGGCTAGGCCCATCCCTGTGAAGGATGCGGCTTTCTTTAAGGAGCATGTTCGTCCCAGTGTGTCATCCGTGACGCAACACAGACAGCGGTACGGGACTTCCATTGCCAGCGGCATAGTCGAACCCCAAATGCCGTTGTCCGGGCAAACTGGCATGGGACCCGGTTATCATAAGACCATTGACGACTTGTCCCCACGGTTTCAAGCTCATTCTGGTGGTCACTTGGCGTGGATGGACGAGCCTGGATCTGTCGGACCGGACTTCTTATCAGCAAACCCATCAATGCCTTGGCGAGGACCTTCCCCGGGTGGACCCCCTCGGCCAGGCCCTGGCAAAGATGTGTTTTCCGATGTAGATTCAGGAAGCAGAATGTTCGCAGAAGAAATGGAAAAACAGAGAGCTAGGTCTGAGATCCATCCAGCATTCCATAAACCATCAGATATCATTTACAAACAGCAGAAGCACCTTGAGATGGAAATGCTAATGGGATATCCCCATCAAGGCATGGGCGTCAATACTAGTCATCCAGCAGCCATATCACTATCCAGCATTGTCTCAAACTCCACCCATAATCGTCCGCAGCCAATGAATGCTCAGAATTTTTCGCAGCGTCCATCACATCCTCCAACGGTCCACGATACTTTCTTGCGCCAAATGCAGCAGAGTCAACTTCAGCAGCAGCAGAAGCAGTTGAGGCAGGGGCAGCCTATAGAGATGACCCCACCGACTTGGAGATCGTATGGGAGTACTGATGGCTGTGGTGTTGGACCCACAAGTTCCCAGGTACATCATCCTTTAACTCTGGCACTTTCTTTTTGGGCCTACATGTTTATTTCTTTTGTTTCCTTCTGTCCCTTTCTCTCACCCGCTTTCTCTCACACTCTCTCTCCCCGTATCTCCTACTCCTATTCTTCTCTCTCTCTCTCTCTTTCTTTCTTTCTTTCTTTCTTTCTTTCTTTCTTTCTTTCTTTCTCTCTCTCTCTCTCTCTCTCTCCCTCTCTCTCTCTCTCACTCCATTTGTCCAGTAATTGATCTTTTGAAAATGCCTTACCGCAACACTGTGTTCAGCCCATTTTTTTTTCCAATTCCCTCGGCACATTTAGTCCACAAAGAGCTCTATTATAAATCACCACAACAGCGCACAGCGGCATTACAATCAAATTACATCACTGTGATAGGCCTAAGAAGCAACAGGAATTACTAAAGCCTTTCCGTTAGCCTATTGCCGATTTTGCAAATGCATACAAAAGTTGGAAATAGTTATTGTTAGTTTTAGACACATGTCCATCTTGCAAGTGTGTACATAAGATCGGATACATTTGTTTGTTTTATGAACATGCACAATTGGCATCAGGCTAAAGGAAAGCAACCTTTTGTCCAATGGGACAGCCTTTTTTTTTTTTTTTAACCACCTGTCCTGCTAACTAGTCAGCTCTTTGATTTTCCTGCATGTCAGTATGACCCGGGAGATAAGACAAGTGCGTTTTCTTTGTATAGATCCTTGCAGAGCTGTTATCCATTCCATCCTTAGTTTCTTTTCCTCGGTACGTTTCTTCTGATCATGCTTTGGGAATAGGAGACATGGAGAGATTTATTTAAGAAAATGGTTCATTATCGTAATGAACATTTATCTTCACTAGGTTGTGTTGCTTTTTTTTTTGTCTATTGATAATCATCCAGAGTAGTAAAACTTATATTTGATGACATCTTCTCTGCAGTCAAGACCCTCATACCCTTCCGGTCATCATCTCTCTGGGACACAGAGCATGCCAGCTTTGCAGCAAGAAGCTCTGGCTTATCAAAAGATGCAGCAGCAGCAACAACAACAGCAGCATCAGCAGCAGCAACAACAACAACAACAACAACAACAACAACAACAACAGCAGCAGCAGCAGCAACAACAACAACAATATCAGCTTCATCAAATGCAGCATGGTCGTTCCCAAAACAAATCGATGGCTTCGAGCTCTGGCTCGTCACCCAATCAGAGAATGCCTCTAAACCCACCCCCTCATGCTGGTCAGAATCTGGTTCCGCCTCAGTTGATGTTTGGAGAATGTTCAAGGTAAGAAGACTTTGTTAAAGGGACACGGATATTTATTTGCTTCACAGCCTAATAAGTCCACATTATTTTTTTTAATAAGATTTAAACTGCGTGTATTTTTCCTTTCTCCTGACAGTCTCTGAGAAATACCACAGGGTTGTCAGAATTTTCATCATGCGCACGCCACCATTACTCCCATTACTCGTGCTGCATGACGTCAAAAAATGAGATAGACAACTGGACCAGACATTTTGCGCATGCGTCTTCACCAGTCACCCGCTGGATTTTGTTCCATGATGTCACAAGTAATGGTGGTATACAAAGGGTGAAAACCCCCGACATTACAGCGGAGTTTTCTCACAAATGGTCTGGCGAAAGGAAAATGTACACGACTTAAAGTTTTTACACCAAGTAATGTGGATTTTTTTTAGGCTGTGAAGCAAATATCTAGCGCAGTTCCCATAGTGATGTTGCAGAATGTTGTTATTTTCGTTGTTAATAATCCTGATGATGTTGCTAATGTAGTTTTGTTACCTATACATTACAGTCGTTTTTGTTATTGTACTTATTTATCTGTAATAGTTTGTTGTGGTTCTGATGGATGTGATTGAGTGGCACTGTTTGTTTTTGAATACCTTGTCAATACCTTGTCCCAAGACTGACATCGTCATGTTCGGGGCATTCCCATAGACACTCCGTCCCCCTTTCCAACAGCCATCGTAAGATGTGAATACTTATGGTGCCAGTAGATATCTGGTTCCTAGCCCTCCGAGACTTGCCACGCAGTTGTGAGGTGCGCCCCTGGCCACGCCTGTAGCCCGTGTTGAGGAGTCTCTTCATTGTCTGCGATTCCTCCTCTTTGGCTTCCTCCACATAGGTCGCTCCAGTCCAAGGGCATTCATGACATCCTGGGTGTCGTTTGTTTTTGAAGTAAGAATCTAATACTTTGTATTCCTGAAACTGCCGTGTTCACATCTTGTGAAAGTTGGTATTTGGAGGCGTCGTCCTTGATTCGTTGGGCTCCTAATAAATATACCTCAAAGATTATTGTTATTCAATTGTCCACAGATCACCCACATATCCCAATATGTCGCCAACGGCTCCGCCGAATCCAGCGCTTATGATGTCACAGAGCCGGAACTTGCATCACAACAGGCCTAGTGAGACTGACCATATGGCGATGATGCACCAGGCAAGTATTTTAGGCTTAAGGTTGGACAAGAGGACTTGGACTTGACTTTTGGTGTGTTTTATTTTTTTTTGCATTTCAAAGATCTTTATTGTTTCCATTGTGCTTCCTTGAGAAACCTCTAGTAGTTCTTTGTTTTGTATTTAACATAATAATAATAATAAAAACATAATAATGTTGAGGTTTGTATTTTCATCTCCCCGCCCTTTCTTCTTTTTCATTATCTCAGACTTCTGTATTGTTTCCGTTTTTGTATTTCGGTTGATGTTTTAATGATTATGTTTCTTATATCGGGTGCATTTTTCATCCTACTGTTTTTTGCATCAAAGATGTCTTATTGCTCTTGATACCACTGGTTTTTTTTTCTCTTTGCAGACCTTTATTGTTCTAGCTGTGTTTTGTCTTATATGTTATTATTGCCTCTTTCTTTGTTTTTTCATTTCTGATGTCTGTTTTTGAAATAGTGTTATCATGAAGCCAACGGCCTTTGGTTGAAGAGGGGGGCAGGGAAGTTTGTGGTGTATGTGTTAGTCTCGTGCCTAGCGCTATGACTGCTAGTCTTCTGTTCGGCTTCAGGAAAGACCCCGGCCACTAAGCCACTTTTTTATGGAGTGGCGGCGTGGTCGTGTGTAGACGTCTACCTGATTCCAAACTGACTGCGAGGCGATGGGTGCCGACGCAGAGGTCGCGGGTTCGATTCCCACCACATGACTTTCTTTCCTTCTTTCATTTTCCCTCTGCATTTGTCTTCTTGAGCACTTCCCCCTTTATCCTATATGACTCCTATTACTTAGTGCTCCGTTCAACCTTGTATTACACCTATATTATCTCTGTCAAAGGAGAGTATCGTTTCTAATACTTTTTTTTTCTCTTCATTTTCTCCCTCTTCTCACACATGCATCTTTTCTCTTTTTTCTTTCTCTCTTTCTCTCTCTTCCCCTGTTCCTCCTTTCTCTTTCTCTTGTTATTCACTATGCCTCCCTTTCTCTCTCTCTCTCTCTCTCTTTTTTTTTTTTTTTTTTTGCTTCCTTCACTATCATTCATAAATTACCCATATGTTTTATGAGAAAAAAAATTAGAGCATTTACAGCAATAATTATTTTATATCGCTGTGCATTATTCCACATTATAAAAAAACGTCTTTTCTTGCCTCTATCCATTCCTAGCAGCGACAACCACCCAAACATCCAATGTACGACCAGCGACCAACAGCGCCACCACCACAACCACTACCATTAGGGCTGCCGCCATCAGCAGTGGCATCTCTAGCTGGCATGCCAGGGCGCCCACGGCCTGACGGAGGCTACAGCTCCCTTGGGGGCCCAACTCCTGGGCACATGGGTGGCTCGACCAACAGTTTGTGTAGAGTGTGTGGGAAGGTGGCAGTGTTCCTTTGCTCCAGCTGTCGGAGAGTGTGGTACTGTAACCAGCAGTGTCAGGTAGGCCATAGCTTCCTTTGCCCACCATCCATCCATCCATCATATATATATATATATATAGAGAGAGAGAGAGAGAGAGAGATATTATATCATTTTACTTACCACCGGCTATAGGTGACCAAATTTTAAAGGTGCGGAAGATAAATTCCTGACTAAATAAAATGGACAAGATATATGTTGTCAGTATTTTTGAGTATTTTATTCTTTCAGGCACTCCTCAG
Source organism: Ellobium chinense (assembly GCA_033807755.1). Taxonomy (NCBI): domain Eukaryota; kingdom Metazoa; phylum Mollusca; class Gastropoda; order Ellobiida; family Ellobiidae; genus Ellobium; species Ellobium chinense. The sequence goes on from JAWQUT010000497.1 coordinate 412,566, forward strand.
AATGAAAAGGCAATAAACAAAGGACATAATTAAAACTCTCTTCATCTCCGTCAACATGCTAATTCAGTCATTCCATGTTCTTTTGCTCTTTGTATGCGCATACTATATAATATTATGTTTGAGTGCGTGCGTATATATACATATGTGTGTAAATGTATATATACATATGTGTGTAAGCGTGTGTATTGTGTCTGTCTGTTTGTCCATCTGTTCATCCCTTCTTCCGTCTCTCTGTCTGTCTCTCTGTCTGTCTGTCTGTTTTTAATTTAATTTAATTATAGGCTTATGCATTTTGGATATGCGCGCAGATAATGTCCTATATGGACAAGTAAAAATTTACCATGTCTTATCTTGCTCCCATTTCTGTTTGCAGACAAAACACTGGAGCGTCCATGCCGCAGAATGCAAGCCTGTCTCTTGATTAGACATCAGCAGCTGAGTGATGAAACACTAACTCGCAAAATCTGGCTCAGGTCATTCCACGGAAGATCTCCTGAACGCATGGAATTTCTCTTTGGAGCTCAGCAGAATACTGGAATGCTTTTGCCAGTCATAATTCTCTATGCTACCATATGGAGCACCTTCAGGGGTTGGATCTCCAATGAGTATTGCCTATTGGCACCATGTCACCAGTCAGACTTGGCGATTTCTTTCATAATTTTTGCCAGTCAGGTTATATTCCCTACAGATTTGTAGCAAGGGAATGTTATTTGTTATGACTGTCAGCCAATCAGTTATGACTGTCAGCCAATCTTTTTTACGGGAATTATCTTACGATTGTTCCAACTATTTCCTGCAACACACCTAGTGGAATATGGATTGATCAGGAAAGGCAGAAATGTACAGCATACTATTACGTTCAATGCTAGCAACCATTTCACTTTTTGGATACATCCAACAGGGGAGAGGGAGCCAGATAGTGAATTGTACAAAAGTCCAGAAAGAATATGTGAGAAATATGAAATGCTTTCGGATTCAAGGAAGAGATCAAATTCAACCTTGGAATAAGATGACATGAGAAATGTCATAACGTGAACCATGGAATATTGTCATTTCTACTACAGAAAACGTTGCCAGGTATGGAATATGCTCAGATTCAGCAAGAACCATAATACTAAACTCATAATATGGTAACAAGAAGTACAGATGACCTGGAATACTGTTAATTCTAGTAAGGAAAACTTAGTCACCTGTGGAAAACTTTCATGCCAGCACAACACCTCCACATTGGCAATATTGTAACTTCTAATAAAGGCATCATGGAATAATTTAGGTGCATTAGACAAAGCGAAGTCAGCCATGGAATGTGATTGTTAATCCATGCAGAGAGAACATTTCTATACTGGAAATATTGTTTTATCTGGAAGCAACTTGAAATATATTTTAATGTGTCTGAAGGAAAACATGGTCAGTAATGAAGTACAACTAGTTTCAGTCCAAGTGAAGGCAGTGCTACCAGCCATTTAATAAAGGCATCATGGATAGATTTTGTAGTAACAGATGTACTGCCAGTCATGGATGGAAAGGTAACATAACCCAGTTCAACATTATCTAGCTCAACATTTCCTAATAGGATGAAGGAAGTATAAGACTAATCTTTTTGATGAAGGCAGCCTGCACTATCATATAAGATCTGTCAAAGGAAACAGCATGAGCCACGGAATACTTTTACTTCGAGCAAGGCAATACATTTACTTCCAAAATGGATATAACTTTTATTGTTACTTCCAGTAAAATCAACAATTTCAAATCTGCCATGCCTCTACTGCCATGACAATTAACAACACCATTGTACGCCGACCTGATCTACTGTCATGCTAAAAAGCAACTAAGAGCAGCTGCATCCATACTGAAGCCATACTAATTCTTGACCACTGCCACGGTTGTTCAAGCTCCACTGCACTAATGAGAGACATGTACAACCACGACTGAGTAGCAAAGATTGAACAGTCACCATGACTCTTTGCATGAGTAGCGATCTAATAAAGGAATACATGCAAAGCTACAACTTCTGAAGGGACTAGAAGGGTCTATCATGTACGTTTCACCATGCAGTTGCCCATCAGCCATGCAAACATGCTGCGTACGTGCGTTTATAATATGAGAAGGATATTGAAAGGATATTTTCAATAGGATATTCTTACTGAAAAATGTGTAGATCTGCAGGGTTCTTCATTTATAATATATTGGCTACAACTGCAGATTGATTACGTTCAAGTTTTGCATAATTCAAATAATGCAAATATGTATGAGAGGCAGTTCAATAATACTTTTAATAGTAATGTGTCACAGATGTTTGTCAGCACAGATTTTCTGCATCTACAAATTTTTTTTTGTTCCCTGTCAGGGTTAGCTTTTTTTTTTTCTTTTTTTAATTAAAGAATGTGTTGAATATTTTTCTAGTAGGTGAAAAGGGTTTCGTTTTCCAGTGAGGCATACAGTTTGGAGCTTTTTAAATAAACTAGTCTGGCATAAAATAGGCAATTCTAAAACTGTATGACAACGAAGGTATGTGTCTCATGGCGGAACATATTTTTTTCCTTTGGAAGCAGCATAGAGTTCCATGTATTCTGTTTGTACAGCTCTGTTTGAAATTGCTCTCAGGCAGTGTATGCATAATTTGATAATTTCCTTTTGGTCCAATGTCCAGGTCTAAATTGGGTGTCAGTGTTTATACCATGTAAATACCCTGTGTGGAATTGTGTGAATTACTGCTTATGACTAAGAGCAAATAACTTCTGACACTTTAGACCACAAAAGAAGTTTGAATTACATGCAATCTTATCCGAGTATGTGTACGGTGATGGTACAGAGACTGCAAAGTGTAAATACAAGAAGCCAGGTGAAGGGCTTATGGGCAGCGGTTTGAAATAAACTTTTCAGCTTCAGGCTAAGGACAGATAAGCCACGCAATAAAAGATGGCTATTGTCGTTATTTTACAAATCAGTGTGGTGGGACTAGAAAATTCTAATATTTCTCATGTCGGAGATGATACTGAGAAAGGTGACTTCTTTATTTTTTTAAGTTACCGTAATTGTTTCTGAATTGTCAATATTAATGTTTCAAAAAACAAATCACTGCAGTCTAATAATACACTGAGAATGGAAATATATGAACTTCAAAGTTGAATTATATTCTTCACACTACTATGCCTCAGCCAGTGAGTATCGTTGATGTATAGCATCTTTATTTTCTGTCATGATGATTTGCTCTGGACTAAGCGTATCAAATTGTCTCGTATATCATGGACAGTAAAGTGCTGCAACAGCTTGTTCAGAAAGGACAGTGTTTGGGGAGCATCCAGTGTTTGAAATCAGCAATTGCTTTAAACAAAACAGCAATTAGTCTGTTAAAACTGATTTATATACAGAGTTGTGGAAGAAATGAGCTTCGTTAAAATCCAATTGAACTGAACTGAGACATTCACACATTTCATTTCCTTTGATTCTTTGTACTTGAAATGAACTTTGCCAGCGTTTTGTTGCAATATGGACCTTCTCAGTAGAGGAAGCGCCCCACAGGTATTCAGTTTCTAGAAGTTCTGCTTTCATGTTTTTTACGAATGTTATCTGGCCTTAATGCATGTTGACGCAAATTGTAATACCAAATATATGTCGCTAGTTCATTCCAGAGAACATGCCCCATCACTTGCTATGATACTAAAAGACAGAGGCTGTGCCTTTACTTCATATCATCAGTAAAGCTCCTCAATACCAGTATGGCCCTCAGGATAGCTTTTCCACTACCTGAGACACTAACTGATCATTCCATGTGGCTTCAGTATGTTCTTGCTTCCATGGGTGTAACCAAGAGAGACGTTTGATAGACGTTTCTTCAGCAAAAGGAGACTACTCCAGAAATACCCAGACTATTTCTTTAATTCAATTTGTCTCTAGAGGTCTATATTTAGTTTGATTTGTATGTATCCAAAACAATTAAATTTACTAGAATGATAAAATTTGAAGTGGTGGCTTTGTATTAGTTTCATGGTAAGTGTCGATGGGGCATTTTCATGAAGAGTGATGCTCTGTAAGTGTTCTGTAACTTGCTTTACAATGCTATCTCTGAACTTTATAAAACGCTATTGTTTCAGAATCTGTACACATACACATTTATACGTTTTTCACGTCAATGTATATAAAAGTTTTAAGCAACTTTATCTTTCAGTCCTAAACTATTGACCCAGATCCTTTGTCTTTTTTATTTCAGTCCTCTCTCCACAACTGCTCTAACAAAGTGGTAGTGGCTTTTAGTTGCAGGTTGTCCGTGGATTTTTACGGTTAAACAGTTCTTAATACTGAAACATTACTATTCACCCCATTGCGATGGAGGCTGTCATATTATCAATACAACCATTGTGGTTTAGGAAACTGAAATGGTTATCCCACCCTGAGTATTGTTCATGGATATGATTTATCCAAACAATCTATGAAGCATCAGAAAGGGTCATCCCGCCCTAAAGATTGTTCACAGATATTGATTTCATCCAAACAGTTATCCTGCCTTAAAAAACAAATATGGTCATCCACACAGAATATTGTTCATAGAAATGATTTATCTGAACAATTATTCTGTGTTAAGAAACGGAAAGGATCATCCCACACAGAATATTGTTCATAGAAATGATTCATCTGAACAATCATTCTGTCTCAAGAAACAGGAAGGGTCATCCCGGCTTCAAGGTCGTTCATAGATATAAATTAAATTGATTGTTGCAGGGCTTATTTCACTTTTGTTGCTGTACAGTTTTGTGTGTGTTCGCTTCAAACAAATCTATTTGTCTACTGACATTTTGCTCAAAAACTTCAATTTACTCTTGAAATCCTATTTCATTTACTATATGTCTCTATGTATCATCTGTTTCCATATATGGCCATCTCTTATCTCTCTTGAGAACTCATCAAATAGCATAATATGTTAAGACAGAGATTGCAACTACCCACACAAATATACTTGATAAAGGTATGCACATTAAGAAACAATTGAAGAAGCATACTCACAGGATTGCAGTAGAACGTAGGCGGTAATGTGGATCAGACGGCATACTTGCTTTTCAAATAGGGAGGCTACCAAAATGGGGTTACCGTGGGTCAAATATTTTTGCCAACAAGATGCCTGGCTTTGTTGGATAGCATGATGAATATTCGGAATAGCCATAAAAAATAACGCTGAAAGTGGAATACTGTGTTATGCAAAATTTGATGGCAATTTCGCTTCCAGCTAGATAGCCCCTTATTTTGCTCACGATCTGGGCTCATATTACGTAGTCCATAAATGAGTAGCGTTTTGCCAAAACTCTTTGAATACCTTTGAAATAGAGGAAAAATAACAATAAATATATATAATGAATGAGTTAATCGAAAATTGCATCTCTGTATGCCCTACTCTCATATTTCAGGGAAAGTGATAGAAAATTTTGGGTAAACCCTCTTTAAATGTGGTACTCATGAACTTTACTGAAAAATGATACTAATAAAATAGCAAAGTCCAGAAATTTAAATCTCATCCCACGGTCTCCAGTTTACTTTCCTGGTTATACTAACAAGCCATAACAGCCTACATAGAAAAGTATCATACAACTTTGCTTGCACACAAGGGGAAAAATACAATGCAGTCAACCAGTTTTGATCCCTTTGCCAAATTTATCGGAGTAATTCCAGTCATGCGAGTGTACATTTTTTATTAAATCTTGTCTAGTCCATGCCATAGTGTTTTACAAAAAAATGTGCCTTGTCTCTACTCTCGAATCCAAGCTTTGTTCTTTTTTTTTCTTCCTATGTGTATGACCATTCAATGCCCGTAATATTGTTCCTGCTGCCATATGATTTGTTACATTCTTAACATCATCAGTGTTCTCTATCATCATTTGTTGACGGTGATAACCACATTGTGAAAGAATGTACAGACCACAGTTAAGACTGGGTTGCACCTTTAGCTTTCTTAGCTTTCAGTGTCGAGGCTTGGGCAGGCTTTTATCTTTGCTTTGGCTTCTCTGAAGGATGAGTGAGATCTACTTTCTCCCAGCTCAAAATGAAACTCACTTTACGTGTGTTTGCCGTGACATTTTATTATATAGTATCAACATGACCAATAGGCTTATGATCAGCTTTATCATTGTCATTATCGTCAAATTTAAAAGTAGAAGTAGAAGAAGAGTGAGGGAAGGGGATTGTAAGGAGGTTATGAATTCCAATAACTTTTCAATTTATTACTACAGAGCTCATTTTGTTTCACTCAATATGGCTTTATCTTGTGAGCAGTCAAGTTGGTCAGCTTACTTTCTGGGCATTGACATCATCTTAGTTTAGCAAATGCTCATGTTGATGGACTGCTTGGCTGCTAGTAACTAATCTCAGTGTAATTACACATTTTTTTAAGGAGAAATTGTAAGATGAATACATGTATGAAAGCTTTTATTGCAGACGCGAATGACCTCTGCTTACGAGAAAAGAATGTACCGTATGTACTAAATTAGGTCAGATTTATCATCAGTGACCGCATGCATAATCCATACGTTCATTAACGTACTGTATTAATTGCAGTGAACACTGTTCATGTTTTAGGAGTTCCCCGTGGTTACCACGGTGTGTTGACCAATGTATGGATTATGCATACAGCCGCTGATACCTTTGTGTAAACTCAAATGTTCTATATTTTTCCATCTGGATTATTCTCTTGTAGCTCTTACAGTCTCCAAGATAGCCAGTTATATACGCCATGGATTAATTGATAAAGCGAGTAAAATTGTGATATTGGAGCACAGAATCTTTTCCCGAAAAACGGCAGGCTAGCACTGTTGGGGCGCAGGGAAAAGAAGCCTTACCAGTGGCAACGTTTCAGCCTAATGGGGTTGGGCTGTCAGTACAATTCAGTTCAATTCAACTCAGTTCAATTCAGTTCAATTTAACTCAATTCAATTCAGAACGACTCCATGTTACACAGTAACTTATGGGTGGTCAGACATTCATGATCCTATGTGTACATCAGTTGTCGATTACGTGTATCTGTTAGTTGTCAGTAAAAAGTTCTGGAAATCACTAATATCAAAAATTGCACGAGCAGCATTGCTTCAGCTAGACTACTCACAGTAGTTTGTTGCAGAAAATCCAGTACAGTTTAGCAATGTATTGTAAGCTTTGGCAGTAAAGTGACTATTTTGTGTTTTATGTTACAAGTCTTGTGTTCAGTGGCATCATGCTAGCAACTATAGTCTGGTAATTGAACTGATCTTAGAGTCTTTACATGTTGTAATCTATTTTGCTTTTATTTTGCTCATCAGTCATTGATTTAGAAGCAATTTTGAAGTGCAATGTAGACATTGTGTGATAATGTTTTACACGTTTATGGCTTTTGGAAACATTCCTGCCTTGTTTGTTAGTTTGTTGTTGTTTTTAATTATAACTACGATTCCATTGTTCTTTCTATACAGTTCATATATTATAACAATCTTGTGTCTTCAGCTGTGAACACACTGAAACATCTGTGAACAAGTTGTATGTTTCATTATGACTTTGTTCACAAACAGTATTGTAATAATGAAAATGTTTGTTATTGTTGTTTTATACTGAAATGAAGAAATCATATTGTGCCTATAAACCCTGTAAAATAACTGATTCAGCTAATTATTTATTTATAAATTTTATATGTCTACTTACATACTCTTTTCTTCTTTGACCTGCCACTTTTCCTGATCCTGTAATCATCCTCCATCTCCCCCCACCCCCAAGCCTCACCTGTCTGCTTTTTTCATCACATATCCATTAAAATGGCTCTCCTCCTCCCTCCAGTGTAATCAAAAGGACATTGGTTGAAATAACACTCTTGAGCTGAGCTACCCAAAAATTGCTGCTAGGGGTAGTAGGTACCCCAAGGTTCATATATTACTCGTGAAAATTCCCCGGGCTTGCATATCAGTAATATAGTAATTTTTATTACCCTTTCCCTTTAAATAATTGTTCAGGCAGATCACACTGCTCAGCAGAGAATTGGCTGTCACTTGCATTAATTTCGTTAAATTTTGAGGTCATTCTTTTGCAATGACTGTTATTAAAAAGCATATATTTAGTACCCTTGTTACAGTTGACGATAATATAATTACCAAAGCAGATAGTAAGGATCAGTAAATAAGAGATGACTAATTGTAGAGTTACACTCAAAACTACATGTTCCAAAAATAAATTTTGGGACGCACTGAATTGTTTTGAAATAAGCGTGCTTAGCAATATTCAGAGGACTAGTCTAATGCATTCTCTATCTTCAGGATATGCTAAGGATTTAAGAATGGCACTAGTCTAGTTTTATAAAGAGTTTAGTAAAATGTGAAATTTGAGATATGTTCGTATATTGAGAAAGTAGTCCATTCTTTGATGGAAGGGAAGGCATTTGGCACATTTATCTTATCATTCTTTACAGTATAAATTGTGATTTCATAGCTTCCTTCAAAGCTATCTTGTTCACACTGAAGTGATTCATTGTCATGAACCCAGAATCCATGGAAATTTGCTGGCAGTAGTAGGCGCTGATCAATAAAAAAGAAAATAGATAATCGGAAAAGTATATTATGCAGGTACCGGTAAAGATAAATAATTAGGAAGGCTGTAAATAAGAGCCAAGAGGCGAAAATTGCTGTTCCGGTGCAGTGAAGGAATTAATATTACTATTGTAAAAGATTTATTGTGTGAATTTCGGTCTGTACATATTTTATGGACAAAACAAAAGATACAGAATTTACATTTTTTTTTTATTTGAGAGTTGGTTGAAAAGAGTAAATCAGTGTTTCTGTCATGATTTTCAGTACTGATAAATGACAGCAGTGCAGCAGTGAGGAAACAGAATTTGATATGTAAATATATCGTAATGGTGACTGTTTTGTTGGGTTTTTTTTAACAAAGCGTTCTTTTATGTTTGTTTCTCAGAAAATGGCGAAATATTTCAGTTTCGCTTTTTACACTTTTCTAACATCTGTAAACCTGCATAATATGATTTCTTTTCAATATTTCTTTCGATAAAATCATAACTGCTCGTGTTTCAGAAGTAAAATGATATGAAAATGGATTTAACAACATTCCCTATCAGAGAGTGTTTCATCAGATTTGTTTCACAGAACATAGGACATTTCATTTTCTTCTTTAAATTTCTCTATGATGATTGTACAACCTGGCAAATAATTTCATTTCAATTTTCATTTTCAATAACATCCTACCTTTTCATGTTTCAAAAGCAAAGAGGCATGAAACTGATTCAACGACAACATTCCCTATGCATTTGTTTATATCATGAAATTTTACTACAATCAGCCTCCATGTCAGAATGATTGCAAACAGTCTAGTATGTCTTCATTCTTACATGAAGGGGTCCTCTCAATGTGAAATCCTACAGCACAACTGATCCTGTGTCCACCAGTTGAAGATTTAGATCACCTCTTTGAGTGTAAGCTGTGGTCTTTCTCTAACCCGTTGACATAATTATGTGGATCACTTGTGACTGGTGTCTCTGAATGGGTTAACGGTTTGTACATTATAAATTGTGCAGAATGGATCTAGATGTTTGCCTGTATCTTTAAGCATTGGTCATTTATAGATTCTTCTAGTTCTAACGTACTACTTTGAGATGGTTAGTAGTGGCGTATTGATTTGACCCAATGTGTGATACAGACAATTTTGCTTTAAATAATGTCACTGATTTAATAATTTAATATAATGATGTAAATGTTGTAAGATACCAACTCCTGTTATTTTTTTCTTGATGTTGTTTTTTTTTCACTCTTGTTTCTTGCTCCTGTTTGTCATTTTGGTTTAAGCAAACCACAATAATATAAAATTAAATAGAAGACTGCCTGTGTTTTTGGGTTTTCTTGACATTTTAAGGTCTGCTACTTTTTAAGTAGTTATTTCTGTCTCTGTCTCTGTCTCTGTCTCTCTCTCTCTCTTTCTCTGTCTCTGTCTCTGTGTCTCTCTCTCTCTCTCTCTCTCTTGTTATCTCTCTCTCTCTCTCTCTCTCTCTCTCTCTCTCTCTCTCTCTCTCTCTCTCTCTTGTTATCTCTCTCTCTCTCTCTCTCTCTCTCTTGTTATCTATCTCTCTCTCTCTCTCTCTCTCTTCCTTTTTCTCAGACACTTCCATACAATACAACACACACACACACACACACACACACACACACACACACACACACACACACACACACACACATGCATACATACATACACGTACACACACATAGTATATACGTCAATGATTTGGATGGCATTATTAAAGAGCTGGTAAAGAGGGTATTTTTCTAGTCTCCGGCATTTTAACAACAAACTAGATATCTGACTGGCACCTAAGCTTGCAAGACTACAGAAACGAGAGAGCTTATTATATTCATCGTGATATTCTTAACTGGCCTCAAGAACTGCCTACTGCCTAGCACTTATAGCCACACGACGATTTTCTAAGCCTAATCATACATGGTATCTCGTAGAAAGTGGATCTCTAAAGTCAAAACCATGATTAAAACATAAATCTTTCTAATAACCGTATATCTTCACAGTCATAAGTAGTTTGCGTATCTTATTTCAGTAAGTTTTGTAGGAGAACGAAAAACAATGTAGTAGACAACGCAATTGACGGATATTTAACCCAATATATTGGATTGTTGCAAGCACAAAAATAGTTGTTTGCAGTTTTTCTTTCTCTGAGATAGGCAGTCTGTCTGTATCTGTGACGTTAAATTTGAGAGTATCAGTATCACATTCAGTCTGTTTATGAAAGATTATAGATCCTCTTCGAAGGAGAAATCGTTTATTCACCCACAGTCAAACATTACACACATAATAAATGAAGGTGCTAAAACCGTACAAGAATTGTCTGTGACGTGTTGGAGAGTAGACTACCAGTAACACATTCAGTCTGTTTATGAAAGATTATTGATCCTCTTAGAAGAAGAAATCATTTATTCAGCCACAATCAAACATCACACACATAATAAATGAAGGTGCTAAAACCGTACAAGAATTGTCTGTGACGTGTTGGAGAGTAGACTACCAGTAACACATTCAGTCTGTTTATGAAAGATTATTGATCCTCTTAGAAGAAGAAATCATTTATTCAGCCACAATCAAACATCACACACATAATAAATGAAGGTGCTAAAACCGTACAAGAATTGTCTGTGACGTGTTGGAGAGTAGACTACCAGTAACACATTCAGTCTGTTTATGAAAGATTATTGATCCTCTTAGAAGAAGAAATCATTTATTCAGCCACAATCAAACATCACACACATAATAAATGAAGGTGCTAAAACCGTACAAGAATTGTCTGTGACGTGTTGGAGAGTAGACTACCAGTAACACATTCAGTCTGTTTATGAAAGATTATTGATCCTCTTAGAAGAAGAAATCATTTATTCAGCCACAATCAAACATCACACACATAATAAATGAAGGTGCTAAAACCATACAAGAATGGTCGCCGGTTCCTGATGGCATTTCACTTCAGAACATGCAATGGAACCCTGCTTGTATAGCCTACCCATCCTTCGGATCAAGCTATCGAGGGCGTAAACTTATCAGAACGTTTGTGTTACCCAGAGTGCTTCCTATAAGAAACAAAGCAGTTTAGTTTGAGAAATGTACACCAGAGGAAATGAGCGGAGATAAAAAGTATATTTTATTTTATACTGTGCTTCAGATGAATATGGTCCGTCTTTTAAACCGAACAGTTTCTTACGCATCTCCCATTGGCTGTTGTGATCTTATTCAGTCTTTTCTTTTTCTTCTTTCTACTTCGCTGTCTGTTATTCATATTAGTTTACACATATTTCCTGATGAAGAAATCTTTGTCTTCCGGAAATTTGCAATAAAGTTTAAGTACCCCTTCATCTTTATTATTTTAAGAAACAAAACGGGTGACTGATTTCGTCGAACTTGGCCCAGTTACCATTTGTATATTACGATCACCTGCAGGGGCGAAGGGGTTTCAAGCACGATCTTCTATATTTCTTACATGTATATATTCGATCTTCTTATAGCGATCACTGTCTAACGCGACCGCAGCCACCCTTTTTTCTGTCCCAAGTAGTACAAAACATAAGAAATATAAGACGACCATCATTTGGCTAATCTGAAATCCATTAAGTGCTTTTCGGTGGTTTTGCAGCCAATCATGAGGTCAAAAAAGGTTTAGTTGAGTATTGGTTTTGTAAACAGTTTCACTGTAATTTGTTAGGTTCAAAACAAACAGTGCTGCTGCAGAAAACCCACTTCTTAACCTCAGCTTGATCCCATTTATTAAGTTTAAATACGTACCTATTTTGATGGCAGCATTTCACGACAGCACACTAAGCACAGCCGAATCTAACAGGTCATTGTTCGTGCAAAAATCTGACACGTGCTTACATTCACAAAAGCTCTCCGAAATCTTAACTATTGAAATAGGCCATCAGTGCAGTCAAGACTATACCTGGTTCAAGAGAGCCAAAGATTCTTTAGTAGAATAACTTTAAAGGAAGACTTCGAGAAAGCGTTACGTTATCCACACCCTCTGATTTTCTGTCAAAAAGAATCCACAAATGCCTCCGAAGGCGGTTAGAATGTGCTTGTTTTATTGGCGTGTTTGCCTGTGTGAAACAAAAACAATGGTCAGTGTGTTGCAAAAAAAGAAAAAAAAACTTCGAGAATGCATAAAGCATCAATGTTCTGAGATATCGTGTGTTGGAGATATTTTAGAACGAAACAAAATTGCGCAGAGGCACCCAGAAGTTCCCGGATGGCATGCGATGGTGCCATGTCAGATTTCAGTAGGTTGCGAAGTGTTAAATTTCATGAATGTGGTTGAGCACAGTAAAAACAGGTGCTAAATGCTTTCTTCATGGGTATGGTTGAGTACAGTTACAACGGGTGCTAAATGTGATCTTTATAATTATGGTTGAGCTACAGATGCTACGTGTGATCTTTATGACTACGATTCAGCACATTTACAACAAGTGCTTAGTTGATCTTTGTAACTGTGGTTGAGAACAATTACAAAAAATGTTAAGTGTGATCTGTATAACTATGGCTGAGCAAGTTACAAAGGTGCTAAGCGTGATCTTCATGACTATAACTGAGCACAGCTGCAACAAGTGCGAAGTGTGATCTTCATGCTATGATTTAGCACAGTTACAATGGGTACTAAGTGTGATCATTATGACTATGAATGGAGAGTTACTACAGGTTGCTGTTCTCTATCCTCTACATAATGATGACTGAGCACTCTCACAGTCTCGCTTTACTTGCATTATGAAAGCGGGACATCTTGAATGGCTTCAAGTCGAACTTTGATGGTTTTCTTAGAGCAAGATCAGCAAGAATATGACCAACGGCTGGAGCAAGTTTAAATCCGTGTCCTGGAGATAGAAAAGGCATTTTGATGTCATTATTGAATGTGTGGCTCACTGTAAATGTTCTGATGCTGGCCTTAGAGAGAAGTACAGAAGTTGCTGAGAGGAAGATTTATTATGAATGATTGATATGTTAAGGAAGAATAAGTAAAGTAGACACTGTACACAGAGGCTGGAATAATGTATTAGAGGAGTTGATGAGGGAAGGGATGGTCTAGCTGATGTGGTAGTGATTTTATCCACAAATCAGTGTGGGTCGACTGTCTAGTGGAATATATTTTTCATTTTTTTTTCCTTGCCAGGAGACTAGTCTAAGTGAACACAGGTGTTGCATTTGTTCGTTCTCTGACCAGCATTGTTTTGGAGATAAAGATCGCAAGTTATAGGGCATGCAAATGAACTACCCTACTTTGCACTCTCGAAATAGCTCGGTTTTCTTGGAGGTGAGTAGGACAGAGGGGATGTCAAACGAAACGCGCATGGCAAAAACGATTAGTTTGTGTTTGGCTCCAATCGAATTAATGTCTTGTTGTAATTTAGATTATTAATAACAATCATGGGGATTATAAGGTTTGTATCCAGGCAACTTTACTCTATTATAATACCTTCAGCAGGCCTGATCCCTCTCGGACTGTCTCAATTTCCAAGAAGTTTACAGCGCTGTTGCCATTTACAGGCACTGATCAATAGCACTCTGACAATTCCAACCACTGCTTATAGCCAGGTACCCATTTTACTGGACTGAGGAAATTGTGAACAAAATGCTTTCTCAAGGCAATTACAACATGACCGTAGTCGGGAATCGAACTCACGACCTTTTTAATAATGTGCCCAACGCCCTAACCTTTCGGCCATGCTCCTCTATGCTGCCCAGATCATATGGGACATGATGCTGTGGCCTACATCCCAAAGAAGAAGGTAGTGACGATTTTCATCATGATCTTAAGAGGTGTATAATAGTGTCAAGTCAAGTCAAATACACTTTACCAGAAAATCCCGCTCCGACAATCACATTCTTCCACTTGGGATGGTGATCCAGTATAAAGTCCTCATCTGGCGTGTTCTGGTGAGAGCAGGGGCGTACGTTATTAGAGAGATTATGTTTACACCATTGTATCTTTAATGAGACATTTGCCACAGGACGCATGAACACACACGATGTGTAACAATCTACTCTCAGAATTATGCAAAAAAGATTACTTTGAGTTTTAATACGTTTTTATTATTTTTTTAAACTAATATCATCATCAGAAAAAGAGGATTTGATAGAATCTCTCACCATTGCAAACTGATCATAAGATGAAAGCTTTAGAACATTGATATTGTAAAAAAAAAGGCCTAAGGAAAACTGTTTTAGTTCTTTATAGCATTAGCCTACTGCTCTACACGCTATAAAAATCTGACAAGAGGACTTTTATTTACCCCTTAGGGAAATTGTTTACAATGCTATACACTGTTATATAACACATTCATAATACAAACACAGAGAACTGAACATAGAACCATATGTAAATACGTCATACTGCATGTGAAAAAAATAACAACGTCATTGCTAGTTATCCGCAGTGCAGCGCCACGGCCTCCTAGCTCTAAGGGCAGGTAATTTGGGTCGAATGGGAAAAGGGGAAGTGGCGTGTCTTTTCCAAGGACACTACAAAAGTAAAGCGCCCGACCCTAGAGTCGAACACATAAACTTTAGACTTGATAGTCTTCAGTTTCTGAGTACGACTCGCAGACCACACGGCTACACTGCCTCTCAAAGATATTTCCATTAGTTTTTTTCAAGAGTATGCTTGATAAATAGTTTCTTCTGTTATTAGAGACACCTCTTGTACAGTTCCAGTCAAAAGTTTTCACTCACAGTGTAAATGCAAGTCTCAACAATGCTGGATGAAGGCTTCAGACCTGGGAAATGCTTCCCTATATACTCTTTCAGTGCATCCACTGTCCATTGACCATCAGAGGCGTCCCTTGATTCTGGGTCTATCTCTGGCCCTCCGTGAAGACACATCTTCAATACGAATATTAAACTGCAGTGTTAATTGGATATAATAATGACTCTAGAATAACAAGGTTCTAATCAATGTGCTGACTCCCACTCGGACTAGACCTACAGTTTAGTAAGCACTCAGTGCGTGATCTAGTTTAGGTTTTGCTTGCAGTACAATAACACTTTTTATGTTTCTTTTAGCCCCCTTTGCTTGACGCATCAATTCGGATTTAAGAAATATATAAAAAATGTCATGCACATAAACACATTCCTGACAAACAAAAGTGAAATACAAAAAGTTTCTGATTCTAGCGTTCCCTTTTAGAGCCAAACAATGAAACTTGTAAATAAGAAATGATTGATATGTATACGACGTCACCTTCAGATGGCCAGGATATTCCTCACTTGGCAAACCATAAATAGAATAGCCAGCACAGCAGAGGGGTTCATGAAAGGTAGGCAGTTTGGCTGCTGCATGGGAGCCAAGCACTTTTTCTGGCCAGTAACAAACACTGATTCTCACTGGCTGAAATATAAGTATAAAATGTATTAAAATAAACTTCTGAAATCTTGCATATGCTAGACATTGCTGTCTCAAGTCAGACAAACATCAAGTCTTTGTGACACAAGGGCAGAAGAACTTTCAGTCAGGCTTTGGACATCTATCAAATAATTCTTTGTTATTGTTGCTGTTGTTGTTGTTGTTGTTGTTGATGTTGTTGTTGTTGTTGTTGTTGTTGTTGTTGGTGTTGTTGTTGTTGTTCTTCTTCTTCTTCCTCTTCTTCTTCTTCTTCTTCTTCTTCTTCTTCTGCTTCTTCCTCTTCTTCTTTTTCTTCTTTCTTTCTTTCTTTCTTTCTTTCTTTCTTTCTTTCTTTCTTTCTTTCTTTCTTTCTTCTTCTTCTTCTTTCTTCTTCTTCTTCTTCTTCTTCTTCTTCTTCTTTCTTCTTCTTCTCTTTCTTTTTTTTCTTCTTCTTATCCTCCTCCTCCTGCTCCTCTCCTCCTTCTATTTCTTCTTCCTGTTGTTGTTGCTGCTGCTGCTGCTGCTGCTGCTGCTGCTGATGATGATGATGATGATGATGATGATGATGATGATGATGATGATGATGATGATGCTCTTCTTCTTTTTTTTTCTTCTTGTATTTTTATGGCTAGTGAAAAGCAGACGAATGGGCTTTGTACCTACTTTCAAGGGTAAGGAAAGGTCCACAAGACGAAGTACACTGTTAGTCCAAGGACCACAAGCGAAGACAACTGCTTTGCCAAAGTAATCATTCTTGACTGTCTTTAACTGGATTGTGTCCCCTGGTCTGACTTCAACGACTTTTTCTCCATCAACAAGTGTTCCTCCATTCTGAACAAAAACGTTCTGGGGAAAACATGGCAATCAAGCATGTGTTGATAGGAGAATACATCACAACTAATCATATTTTAATGCAATCTAAATATGGTCTTATTCAATATCAATCTTTTCATTTCTTTGCCTCGTACTTCTCTACAGAGGAAATGCAGTGAATGTTGATTACCGGAACTGCAAGGAACCCGCTTTTTTTTTTGTATTAACTTTATACAAGGCAGAGAAACTTTCAGCTGCATTTTAGACATCTGTCAAATATTTTTGTTGCTGCTGTTGTTGCTGTTGTTGTTGTTGTTATGTATTAACTGGAATCGACTGTTGAGGCATGACCAAGTTCTACTGCATAACACTCATCGTGGTTCAAAAAAAAAAAAAAACAACGAAAACATCACGAGTTTCCTAAAAACCAAGAGAGTTGGTAATAAATACTGGATACATTGAAATCAGTGG
Source organism: Ellobium chinense (assembly GCA_033807755.1). Taxonomy (NCBI): domain Eukaryota; kingdom Metazoa; phylum Mollusca; class Gastropoda; order Ellobiida; family Ellobiidae; genus Ellobium; species Ellobium chinense. Next base: position 429,724 of record JAWQUT010000497.1, read on the forward strand.
ACTGGAGGAGGAATGTATTTACTTCAGTAACTAGCTGGAATACTGATACCTCTTACAAACAGACATGAGCCATTGCACCTGCATTGCTTTAACTGCCTTGCTGGCCATCAGGACTCCGCCATTTGGGTCCCATATTCCTCCATAATTATCGGCGTATCTTAGCATGGGGTACTCCTTGCGGAAGGCAGCTGGTGACAGCACTTTGTATGGTGCGCCACTTTGCTTCATTGAGGATTCTGTCTTAGTAAGGAACTGGCCATTGTGTTCACCAATGCCTAAAAACCCAGTCTGTCTGAAATGATCAAAAAAAAAATGGTGGCAATTTGAATTAAAATAGTGTAGAAGTTTCGTTGCATGTGGTGTGTTGGTTTTTTTTCTGTGTTCTCAGGAGGATCTAGTTTTGCAAATTCTGCCAGTTGGGCGTGACTCGCAAAAATTACTTGCCGCGAAAGATAAAATTTCGTTCAAAATGTTTTAAAGGGCTTTCTACTCATTACGAATTTGTATAGCGGGTGCTAACCCATACGGGAAACGCAAATGCAGCCAGTTATTGTTACCACCACATAGTTTTTGGCTAATATCGACCATAGTAAATTTCATTATCGACGCAAAGCGGGATTTCCGGTTTGGCAGTTTAGCAGTAATGTAGCTCACCTCACTTTTAAGCCATATAATATCTGACTGTTTTGTGAAAGCTGATCTTAGTTAAATGAGTATATTGACAGAATGAAATGACAGAATAATAGTGAATTCACAAATGTGAAATTCGGCCTTCGTAACAAGATACATTTATGAAATGAGTATTTAATATCGAGGTTATTCTGTAGTTATATTAACTTCACAGGTAGACATTTCATTAAAGAAAACAATTCATATCTATCTAGGCTTCCTTTGACTTTATGCTGACAAATGGTAGGGAAAGACCGCTCACACAAGCATTCTCCATGAGTGCTGAGAAACTCGGTTGGCTGACCCACCTGCTGAACACAGGCGCAGTACAGTTCTTGTTGAGGCGAGAAAAAAAGGGCTGATTCTTCAGTTTGTTAGGACTTCGACCAATACAACATCACAATGAACGTCGCCCTCACTGGGGCTATCAGTTGGAAGTTTTGTGTTTCGCCTATTCAGCAAAAGACGCCACTCTACAAATTCTCAGGCAGTGGTATGAGGTAACCCTGCCTACATGTATATAAGCTGAAACAGTGTTGACCAAATGAAATGATAATATCAAAGTTAATGATCATGATTTCAACGAGATCATGTTGATGAATGAGTCACTCACTTGAATAGAGTTTCTCCTGCCAGTTTTTGAAGTCTCTTCCATTCCTCTGTACAGTAGTTCATCATGTGTGCATAGTAAGGCTGAGCGTAAGCCTTTCTCGTAATCCGAGTTTGTCCATGAGAGCTGCCTCTGGTATGAGGCAATGGGAACTGATTACAGGAAATCAAACCAAAAGCTTTTATTTGATCAGCATATATGTATTTGTATCACAATGGCGCCATTCCCTATCATCGTAACTACATTTGAGACTGTCATTCTCTTCACAATTAACAACACGACATCGCAGCATCACAATCACCAAGCAACATCCTGTTACCGCTGTTCATCAACGACATAATTACCATCACATAAATTATAATATAATATCTTATCTAAGAAAATACTAAAACACCCAGAATATATGTCATAAAAAAGAAAAAAAAACTATTTAGAATTGGCATATTTTTATATGGTTATTGAATTACAAAAATCAGATTAAAGTAACATACCATCACATTAATCATGCACATTGTTTTAACAATCAATATCATAATTGTTTGTTTTTCCAAAATTTGGATATAGCGGTAATAATGTGGCATACAGGTGGGATCGGCAGTGGCAATATGAAAATTCCACTAAAGTTTAGAACAGTGACATAATTTGGGTAAAATTCTTCTGTCTCACCTGATCTACTAGCAACACCTTGCATCCTCGTTCACTCAGGTTGTAAGCTGCGGAGGAGCCTTCCACTCCAGCCCCCACAACAATCACGTCGTACACAATCTGAGAAGCCATGGTGGGACGCCTAGACAGAAAGACTTCTGTGAACTGTATATGTCATGCAGGTAACCTAAGACTATGAGAAATCGCCTTTACAACATTATAACGATATTTGTAAGTCTTTGTACGTCTCATAATAATGATCAGGACCATCTTACTAGAAACGACTTGCGAGACCGTGCATTAACTTGACGCTAAGAAGCATCGTCACTGAAGTGCTGTCACTGTTCTCTGAGTAGCACACTACTTCGTTCAATATACAACACCAGTGCCATTTTACAGGCACTGACAGCAAACTTTATACAGTTCTAACTTTCGCGTTTGCAATTTTTTTTTCTTTCTTGTTTGCAATTTATTTTTTTTGTCTTTTTTTTGTAAGATGAAAAGGCATGTAGTTTGTTTTTTTTTAACTTTCGACTATTTTTGGAGAGGATGGGGGAATGGTGATGGGGGAGGGGGGAGGAGGAGGGAAGGATGAAAGAAGAATGAAAGTACGACTTTCATTTATAATCCCGTTGGGAAAATTGTTTTACTATGACATACAACGTTATAAATCTGATTCGCTTTTCAGAAACCTCAAACAGGCAAATGGATTTCCATGATCATTCATTATGAAAGCTTACTCGAAAGCAAGGCAGCTCTAAGACGAATAGACCGTTCTTAACCTGTCTACTCCAACAAAACTCTTTTCCGGTTCAAGCAAAATGTGATTGTAAATAGTACTGTTATTCCTTAAACAAATCCAGCCTCCAAAAGTGAAAGATGCATCAGGCAATTAAAAACCATTGTAACAGACCATATCAACAGGCCACTTAATTTTTTTTTCTCTCAATGAAAAATATTGAAAGCGGAAGTAATGACAGTTGGAGTTGCGGATTGCTATACCTGAATCGCAGTGGATTCATGCTATGGGCAGATTATTACCATGTTCCCCACAGGGAGATCGGGGTCCGTGCACAGCGTTGTTAACCATCAACATCACTAATCATTGTAGTTTGGTAATTTGATAGATACTAAGCTTACAAGTACAGCGCTGCTATGGTTGGTCTTATTTAGGGATAGGTATACATCTACACTATTGATGGACAAGACGTCCAGTGTAATGTAATGAATCTGTAGTCTCTTGAATTAACTTGTGATTAGATCTAATGGTATCATCCTGTCAATGAACAACACGCTAGTGCCAGCTGATAAATGTTCTTGTTCCATTCCAGTGGGATATAAATATAATATATAATATAGTATACTATACCTGTGTTGACTAACTGTTTTGTTCCTGGACAGTTGGACAGTTGGTTACTAATTACAAGTGAATTACATGTCCAAAGCCTTTAGCGTCCACCCCTGGAGCGTACTTGTTAACTACGTATCACGTCGTTACATCACAACTGCCTCCTATCAGTGGCTTGTATCAACCTATGTCAGAAGGTGCGGTGCGAAACGGAGTCAAGGTTTCAGTTATGAGATGACCCAGTCAACTGGCTGCTGTAGTTCTCTCTCGCTCTCTTTCTCCCTGTTTATCTTTCTCTCTCTCTCTCTCTCTCTCTCTCTCTCTCTCTCTCTCACACACACACACACACACACACACACACACACA
>JAWQUT010000497.1:433416-443416 GCA_033807755.1 Ellobium chinense
CACACACACACACACACACACACACACACACACACACACACACACACACACACACCTATCTTCCATATGCCAAAAGGCATCTGAACATTTTATTATGTTTGAAAGGAACTCCACCCCCCACCCTCCAATTTTTTTTTAGCTTTACAGAAGAAGAGAAAACTGAATGTTTTGTTTCTAAATCACATGNCACACACACACATACACACTCACACCTATCTTCCATATGCCAAAAGGTATCTGAACATTTTATTATGCTTGAAAGGAACTCCACCCCCCACCCTCCAATTTTTTTTTAGCTTTACAGAAGAAGAGAAAACTGAATGTTTTGTTACCAAATCACATGTCCTGTGCACTCTATATGTTGTCACAAGCAGACATTTGTTTTTAGACATACTTTAACAACTGTCTCTTTTTAGTAATTTTGTATAAGAAATAGGTCTATGTTTTAAATGATTAGCAGGTTTGCTGCCTGAAATCCTCACGATAGAGCCTCGTACTCCTTTGGACGATTTTACCGTGCGCATTTCTCCACTCCCCACTACAATTACTAGAGGCAAATCTCCTTACCCAGAATTTGAAGCTGATCAGATCTTTTCCACTCCTGTAGGTTTAAAGTTTCCAAAATTGACTTTGTAGGGATTTATCATGCAGATGACATGTATATGATTGTGTTCATGTCTTAAGTTCTGTCTTCAGCCTCTCGTTCAACAGAGGGTGCTACTCCATCTACTTCCAGGCACTGGCTCGCTAACGCATCTCAGATTACACTAATGGCATCATCTGACCACGTTCCCTAATTTTATCACAACTGTTACTCAGGTGTCCATCTTTAATTGTAACTAAGCAGAATGACAGTTAAAGGGTGGATGATTTGATGCTCCTCAACTCAGAGTCTCATGAGGAGTGATGTGATATCTAAATCAGAACTAGAATAATTTGGGAATACTTTAAAAAATCAACAATTCAGGATTGAACATCTTTATTAAGTCTCTGATTGTACATATGTATATTCTTTTCCATAGAAAAACAATACAGTATGTATAATCTAAGGATATAACTATCAACCATAAATATTAATTTACAATGGCAGAATTTTTTTCAATAATCTATTACCCTAGACATACCAACTTCTAATATGATTAAATATTATTTGGCAATATACATATCCCTGCACATATATATCTGAAACACAGTTAAATATATGTAGCACTTTCATCATCTATTGTTGTGGCCATTTGAAGAATTTCACTTAATTTCAAAGTATTACTCACTTCGACCCCATACAGCACCCAGTCGCCTTGCCCTTTCTCACTCAACAAAGCATAATGCGCACTGTACTCCACACTGGATTTCCAATTTGTACAACACATCTTTCTTTTATTCACTGTGACGGAGAATCTAGCATCACTCTGACTGACTGTGGCACAAAGGAATTTCTATATCTGTCTGTTCTATGCAAAGTGAATGAAATGGGTAGCGCTATGTCTGCCACTGTTTATTATGACATAATGCACTTAACACAGACCCGCAGACAATTTGTTGTTTACAAGAAAATCTGGTTAGGTATTGTTAATGTCAAGAACTATTCTGATGTGTTTATTATTTAAGCAAGTCATTATAATCGCAACATTTCAACTGTTCAAAGAGAAATAGACATATTAATTAATGACTCAAGACTGTCAAATCCTGATGGCTAGCCCAGTGTTATTTTCATGAACATGGCTAAGCACCATAGACTGTTCGTGTTGACCATCTTCATCACTGTGATGACTTAGCACCCCTACAGTTTTGCTTTGCTAGCATCATGAAAGCGGGACATTTTAAATGGATTTAAGTCAAATTTTGGTGGTTCTCCCAAGGCCAGATCAGCAAGTATATGACCAACAGCTGGGGCAAGTTTGAATCCATGTCCTGGAGAAGAAAAAAAAGTGCTTTTTTATGTTATTATTAAAGGATAGCTATACTAATGCACTAGTGTTTGCTAGAAAATATAGACTACCATTGCTGTTGAGGGGAAGAAAAGGTGATGACTGCTATGTTAAGAAAGAAGTGAAATAAGCATTATAAAATACACTGTGGCTGGAATGATAGCAGCACAGGAGATGATGATGATGATGAGAGCACTGCATGGTAAGGTAGCTGTTGTGGTAGTGATCATGGTGGCGGTGATAATGCTGGTGGTAATGGAGCAGATGCTTAAAGATGATGTTAATTTGAGCAATAAGAGATGTGATGCCGAGGCACATACATCTCAGTGATCATGGTAGTAATGATTTCATGATGATCACGACATTGACCATGGTAGGGCACAGCATGTAGAAAATATGGTATCCTCATTAGTTCAACAGTACATTTAATATATCCACTTTCACTATTGTTATCACTGATTTATGTGGTTAGTTTTGTTTTTGTAATTAATTTGAAAGCACATTTTGGATGGTCAGTATGTCCTTGTTTCATGAGGCAATAGATTTTCTTGGTATTTGCATCGACACATCACAAGAAACTTTACCAGAGAATCCTGCCCCAATAACCACATTCTTCCACTTGGGATGGTGATCCAGTATAAAGTCCTCATCTGGGGTGTTCTGGTGAGAGAAGTGGACTTCTGTTATAGAGAAACTCTGTAACAACAGGGGGGTCTCGACTTTCAAAACTTTTATGAATATTATCAAGCTGATGTATGGAGTCAAGTTGTGATGTGAACTATGGTGTTGTATTTATAAGTAAATAAATTAACACATATAAATAAAGATTCATATCTCTTTCTCTCTTTCTCTCCCTCTCTCTCTCTCTCTCTCTTTCTCTCTTTCATACACACACACAGACACATACAAACACATAAGACACATCCAGAGACACACACATATACACAGACAGACACAGACACAGACAGACACACACACACACACACACACACACACACACACACACATGTACACACACACACGCACACACACATGCGCGCACAGAGAGAGAGAGAGAGACTGACAGAGCAAAAGAAAGAAACACAATTTATAGTCAAAATGTAAATGATAAAAAGGTTTTGTATATTCCATATAGAATTTGCATAGAATTATTAGATATAGAATTGTAGAATTGACAGTGATCTCCTTACAACTGCAGTCTAATCAACAGAGTGAGGTGAATAAAAATTATCAGTAATTTATTGTACCAATCCAATCAAAGCTATTCACTCACAGTGTAAATGCATGTCTCAACAATGCTGGGTGAAGGCCTCAGACCTGGGAAATGTTTGCTCACATACTCTTTCAGTGCATCCACTGTCCATTGACTGTCAGGAGTGTCCCTTGATTCTGGGTCTATCTCAGGCCCTCCGTGAAGACATAGCTTCAAAAGGAACACAGCATTAAAATTTAAGACTTCATATTATATACACAGTCTGCCTTCCCTGTCACTTCATGCACCACCTCATTAAAGACTGATACAATGTACTCTGTATATACAGCAAATTGTCATTATGCTAGTGTTCAATGTCAGTGAATGACAGCGGCACTGTGTGCTCCCCGGGATCTGAGAAAGTCCAACAGTGAGCAGGCCTCCTGGGGTATTGATATTGTTAAGTCGCATGAGCAGGCAGTAGTCTGGATACATGACTTGTACATTGTTTTATTATTATTATCTTTATTAAACTTCAAAGGTATCCTTCCTAGGCATAATTGTTTCCATCAACATCTAGGAATATTTGAAAAAGAAGGTTATCCAGGGCTTTAGTAGCATCACTGCAGCATGCTCCTCTTACCCACCCCCTCCCCTTCCCACCCATCCTGTGGAGGATCCTGATGGCCATGAGCTGACCCATCCCCTCTTCCTCCCCCCCACCCAAAAAAAAAAAGANGAAGGAGACAAATGGCATGATGATAAATAAAATGGCGAGAAGAGATGAAAGAACGAGGCGCAGGGGACAACAGGAGGCGGACAAAACTGTCATGGTCCTGAAAGTACCTATAAAGCAGCATGTTGCAAAAAGCTGTTAAATGTCTACTTCCACAAGGCTGCCGCCCATTTACCATTTATCTCTGTTGTACATTGAGATATAAGTATGCACCCGAAAGACCAGCAATTACTTTATGAATCAAGTGAAACACGAACAGAGATGTTCTGATTCCTGTACTTGCTCTCTAGGAACTAAAATTCACTACCACAACCAAGTTTCCGTATACAGGAAAAAAATTACCTTCACATGACCAGGATACTCCTCACTTGGCAAGCCATAAATTGAATAACCAGCACAGCAGTGAGGTTCATAAAAAGTGGGCAGTTTGGGCACTGCATGAGAACCACGCACTTTCTCTGGCCAGTAGCAAACACTGATTCTCATTGGCTGAAATGTAAATAAGGAGTATAAAAACAGATCTCTAAACTTTCATCAAGGCGTTCACACTGTAAATTTATATCAGATTCACATTACGTTTGCAGTTTCATGGCCAGCAGATATCCATTTCAGGTTTTTTAGATCTGCCCATATTGTGTATTATGTTCATTTGTTTAGATTAAGTTTTAGATTGCATGATACATGTATCTGGAAAAGCAGTGAACCTTCTCACAAGACCCATGAACCACTCATGAGTAATAGTTAGCCTTTCGCGTTTCTGGCATCAGTCATAACTTCACTTACAGACAATGGTGCAGTGTTGAAAACATACAGTGATGAGCTATTGTTTGTTTGGTTTTCTTTTTCAAATCCATAATAGAGAAGTTCCACATATTTTACCAAACAGAGAAATATAATCGCCTTACATTAGATGAGATTATCATGGCTACACTATCTCTCTCAATAGTTTTAAGTGCCAAGACAGGCAGGCTAGTACATGATACATTGTAATGTATGTGCATCTTAAAGTGGCTTGTGGTGGTTTCACTGAGTTCTCACGTACTGAATAGAGCAATATTAACATTACCAAATGCGGCAAGGTTGGTTGGTTTTTGACGATATAAACATGCATGGTTCCCTAGAGCAATAGCCTTATTCAGAGACCTCCAAAAAACCAAAATTAACTTCCCTAGATGAAGATCACTGGGGATAAGACAGAGTAATTTCCTTTAAGACCCAAGAATAGTCATGCCGTTAGCTGTGTTTGGTCTCTAAATTCATATCAGTGACAGAAAACTAGCCAGTGAATTAGGCTCTCACTTACTTTCAAGGGTAAGGATAGGTTCACGAGACGAAGTACACTGTTTGTCCATGGACCACAAGCAAAGACAACTGCTTTACTACAGTAGTCCCTTTTGCTTGTCTTTAGCTGGATTGTGTCCCCTGGACTGACTTCAATGATCTTTTCCCCATCAACAAGTGTTCCTCCATTTTGAACAAAAAATTTCTGGAGAAAACATAGAAACCAACTATATCTGGCAGAGATATATACTATACATTATCAGATAAAATAACTATTTGAACATTTGAAGAGAAAATGGATTACTTTACAATGTTTTGTTTTGTTCTGCTTTCTACATTTGACAAACGTTGTACTGTACTTTCAAATACATGAAAGTTTAAATTTACTGTGGAGGTTGGTGTACTGAACTTGAAAAATCCAGGTACTTGGTTTTTTTCCTTTCGCAATAATGCATTTTGAATTACGAAGACTCCCCATTAATCCTTACATTTTATTACAACCCAACAAGCAGTCATGTGATCTTGTATTGTGCCGTTGAACTCTTGCATACAAACATACAAGGTTGCATACAAAAGTTCTTCTTGCTGCACAGCATGCAGCTCAACACATCGCACTTGAAAAAAAAAAGGACGGCTAGAATACTGTACACACACCATTATTTTGTATTCAAAAGGATTGTTAATTGATTTCATGGCACTTCTAAAACAGAGGGCAATGGAGTGACACAATGCTTCTATCCAACTCCATTCTCTAGGTTCCAGGCACAGAGGGGCCTCACTAAATCCTGTTCTAACTCTTTTGGAGCCACTTAAAAATATCTTGCATAATTTGAGAGGTGTAACTTGAAAAGGTGTGCGTTTGTGTACCAGACAAATGAACAACAAATAAATCCAGCCACAGATCCACAGCTTTTGATCTTTTTTATTACATGAAACATTGGACAGTGAGCAACCATATTCTTTACTAAATGTCCCCATCCTGCTTGTCTGTAAACGGCTCATTACAGTCATAATCATCATGAGTTATCATACCTGCATTGCCCTAAGTGCCTTGTCAGCCATCAAGATGCCTCCATCTGGGTCCCATATTGCTCCATATTCACTGCCATATCGTAGCATGGGGTAAGTCAAGCTCAAAGTAAGTTCGTTTAGCATCCTGTATGGTGCATCAATGCGCTTCATCGAGGATTCTGTATCCTTTAGGAACTTGCCTTTGGATTCACCTATTCCCAGATATCCAATCTGTCTAAAATAACAAAAGAAAATGTCTTACAAGTTTCATTCAGAAACATGTAGACAGGAAAATGAATTTAAAAAATGCTAAAAAATTATTGTGTCATCTAAATTTCACTCAGAAACTCATAGGTAGAAAATGAAACAAAAATGCCAAAAAATTGTCATAAAAAAATGCACTCATAAAAAAAAAGGTCATATAAAATTTATTCATAAATATTTTGATAGAAAAATGAATAAAAAATGTAATCCTATCTATAAGGGAAGGGCCTCGAGTCCCCTTTAATGTATGACATCAGAGTGAAATGGAAATGAAATGATTCGTCATACACAGCTGATGCTTACTGATATATACGTAACTGGGTGGAAAGGGTATAAAGTATAGTATTCTTTTCTATTATATTTAAGGGGAAGGAAGGTGAGTTTAGTCTGATAATTTTTCAGATGTTACATATTATTTTAAGGAAGTGTGTCACCAGGGATTTTACCAAATTACTGTGAATTATCACTTTTGAGAAGTGAAAAAAACCTACTCTAGAAAATTTTTGTTCCTGCCGGGGATCGAACCTGGGTTTCTCAGCTTGCAAGTCTGAACGTGTTACCACTTCACCACAGGGACGCTAATTTCACAGCAATTTAACTCTTAAATACCTGCTGCCTGAATCGGTCCCTAACTTCCACGTGCGAACCTAGTGTTCACCCGTGAACCAAACACACTTCCCGACTGCTCACATATATAATTCACTGGTTGGGCAGAAATTTGCATCAAAGATTGACATGAAAGTACAAAGTGATCACAGATTTTGATGATCAGGGCCTACAGGCACAATGCTGTTTAACTTTGCGCACTAGCGGTAACTACGGGAAACAGCTTTGACGTTGTGGGGTTTTTCCGTTTTGAGGCTTTCCCGTGGATATCGCCAGAGCCAAGAGAGACAATGTTGTGCATATTATTCTCCATTACTAACTTGTACAAGGTCTCCCCTGCCAGTTCTTGAAGTCTCTTCCACTCCTCTGTGCAGTAGTTCATCATGTGTGCGTAGTAAGGCTCTGGGTAAGCTTTTCTAGTAATTCGAGTTTGTCCATGCGAGCTGCCTCTGGAGTGAGGCAAAGGGAACTGGTCACAGGAAGAGAAAGAAATCAGCTTAAACATTGTCACCTCAATCAAATTTGAATGTACTCGCATGCTAATGTGGGCGAGCGAGACTACTGAGCTTACACCATTTACTGGGGATTTTTGGAGCGGCGATCCTTGCTGTGCTGAACAAAGAGACGAAGGAAGAAGTGTAAGCATAAACTTCAAAACCGATTGCCCCAGTGGGAGCGACTTTTTTTTTTTTTGTAATATCGTTTGAAGGATTAATAAACTGTAGAGTTGCAAAAGCCAGCTCCTTTTTTCGCATTTTGTTCAGCCTGCGTGAAATCGCATACAGGAGTTCTCCAGCATGTGGAGAAGTCACCTTCTCCCCTCGTCTGCACCCTCTCTACCTTTCCACCGGCTCACATTCAGATTTAGGTACCTGTCATACCTTAGGTAGATATTGCTGATTGTAAATTACTCGTTAGATCTTTCGAGCAAACACTTCCCGTGAAGTAACTTCTTTCCGCATTACAACAAACAAAAAAGGAAACTGGTCTGATTTCTTGCAATTATGATATTTAATGGCTCCTACTTAATGCCTCACTTACTTGATCTCCGAATACACATTAAATCTTAAATGAATATAGACTGATATTTTGTATCAGCTGCTTGGAGCTTCAATGGCTGCCTTTAGCGAACAGACCCCAGAACACACTCTGCAGGACTGTCCAACCTATGCCAGACAAAGACTGGAGATCTGGACGAATGGAGCCCAGAAGCTGACCAACAAACTACATGAGATCAGCGGTGACCTCCTACGCACCGTCCTATTTGACAGTCAGGCTTTAGCATTTGTAGTAACAGTATGCTCTTATAAAACTGGTCCACGTAACATATTTTATCGGCTGTCGATTTGCAGATCTACACAAGATACACTGATTACGCATTCCGTGCGACTTCAAAACGACAGTTTTATTTCTCCAAAACTTACGCCAACATTTTGAAGTGTATGAATTATTTACGACAGACGTTATAGTTTCGCCTACCTATATAGGAACACTAAATCTTTTCAAACTTTACGCTTTATACAGTTAAAGGTATTTCAAATCAGTGTCAGTATTTCTGCTGTTGCGGGATTCTTACATTGTAGTATTCATGTGAAGGTTGAAGCTGTCAACGGCAATAGGACAATTCCATGTATAAGACAAAAAAATATCACCTGTACACAATTCCCCAGCCTCACCTGTTCTATGAGCAACACCTTGCATCCTCTTTTACTTAGATTGTAGGCAGTGGAGGAGCCTTCTACACCAGCCCCTACGACAACAACATCATAAACAGTCTGGGAGGCCATGGTGAGTATTGGTGCAATACCTAAAAAAAAAGATTATTAAATAAATCAGTTTGAAACATTTCTTTTAAAGAAATAATTAGTACTATCTACTTGTATATGAATGACTGGAGTTGATTATTGATTACCCAATCACTTTCTAAAGTGTGGAACATCTAGACACTGTTGATTGTGTCCACCTGGTTGTGAGTAGCTGCTTTCGATAAAACAGAAAGAATGAATAATGAATGGTTTTTGTAAGGAATCCATAGCATGTGGATTTGACGCTATTATACAATATAATAATATGTAGATGATTTCTACTTTATCATTATTATAACTATTACAATTATTGACGTCGTCGTTACCAGGGTTGTTAAAATTTACCTTTAAAAGTAACTGTTACAATTGCTTTACTTTTCTGAAAAATGAGTAATTGTTACAGCTACTTTACTTTTATGAAAGCAAAGTAACTGTTACAATTTCTTTACTTTGAAAAGTAACTAGTCAGGTCTCAGTTTCTTGGTTATCCAAGAAACGAAACAAGCGTACAAAAAGTCAATTGGCATTTTTCACACAAGTTATCACGGTTGTCTTTTGAGTGATATCCATAAAGTCATTGAATTAATAACTGCTTTATTTGTGTTGAAGTCTCATTAATAGTAGCCTTTCTTGGTTTTGATATCAATGGCCATTAATTTTAATACCTTTTTTTTTTTTTAAATCTGCTTCTTCACAAGGAAATTAATAATTTTCTGAAGTGCACAGCCTGTTTTAGAGAGAAATCTTCAAAATAGGCCTACGATCCTGTATGTGTTAGTACAGAGACTTTCAGCCACACAGTTTGAATTATATTATTATTCCAATATCATCTTTGTGATCCTTCAGTCGTGTGTTGTTAATCTCGCTTTACCCCTACATACATTAGTGTGTGTGTTTTGTATTTTGTTTTTTAAGTGAAATTGTAAATCTATGAGCTTTTCGGTTTGGGATTAGAGAATCAGAAGGTCATTTTGTAACTTTCATCTTCTGTGACTTGAAATGATAGATTTAATTGTCCCTTCCCTCTTTCTCTTTTAGCTCAATGTCATAATTTCTTATATATGCCTGCCTTCCTTCCTTCCCTGCCTTCCACCTTCTTTCCTTCTTTTGTTCAGTCATTCATTCATCTTCAATTAGATAAACTACAGCATCCAGGAAAGGTTTTACCCAAACACAA
>JAWQUT010000497.1:448416-449739 GCA_033807755.1 Ellobium chinense
CTCGTAACGGCGTTACTTTTTACTCGTTACAACAACCCTGGTCGTTACTAATATCATTATTGCATGTACATACCGCTTGGGGCAGTACAACCGTATAAAATATTGAACTTCGGATTTTTTTTTATTTTGACCACTTCTGCACTTAGCCTAAACGTAACCGGGTGGCAAGGTAATTAGTATAATATTCATTCTTTATTATTAGGGAGGAATGTGAGCTAAGTCTGATAATTTTTGGGGGGGTCACCAGGGATTTTACCAAATTACTGTGAATGATAAATTTTGTAAAGATAGGTCGAAAAAAACCTACACTTGAAAATTTTCTGTTCCTGCCGGGAATCGAACCAAGGTCTTTCAGCTTGCAAGTCTAAACGTGTTACCACTACACTACACAAACGCTAACTTCACAGCAATTTAATTCTGAAATACCTACTGCCTGAATATGTGCGAACCTAGTGTTCACCCGTGACTTTAACACACTTCCCGACTGCTCACACTTTCCCTTGCTTATCCATGTCATGTCCTCATGACAACTTACAGTTCTCGATGAGTATGAGGTCTCTCTTATATGATATATCTCAACTCCTTCGGCATGCTGTCCACAGTGAACCTGAGACCATTTTTATCTGGATATCTCAGTTCTTATAATACTACCTCCCACGTTGTCTTATATCTCTGCCTATGGGTTACAGAGCCCTCTATTCTCCTTACTGCATCCTCAAGGCCCTAATGAGACATCCTGCCGACATTCGCCAAATGTAACCGGGTGGCAAAGTATATGGTATTCCTTCCTTATCATATTTAAGGGGGAACCAAATTACTGAGAAGGATAAATTAATTTTGAGAAGATAGGCCGAAAAAACCTACACTAGAAGAAAATTTCCTGTCCCTGCCGGGAATCGAACCAAGGTCTCTCAGCTTGCAAAGTCTGTACGTGTTACCACTACACTATAGGGACACTAACTTCACAGCAATTTAATTCTTAAATACCTACTGCCAGAATAATATGTTCCCTAACTTTCACGTGCGAACCTAGTGTTCACCCGTGACTCTGAAACACTTCCCGATTGCTCACATGAAGCTACATTAGTGGAGATCATTATAATAATGATTCTAGCATTATATTATTGATTCGAATATTATATTAATGATTCTAGTAGTATATTAATGATTCTAGTATTATATTAATGACTAGTGTTATATTAATAATTCTAAAATTATAATAATGATGTCAACAAGTCTTGCCACCAGATAATCCCTATTGTGTAACTGTATCAAATTTTATTACTACTTCTCCCTTCCCCCTCCACCCCCCCCCCCCCCCCC
>JAWQUT010000497.1:451311-469160 GCA_033807755.1 Ellobium chinense
GAGGTGTGTCAATACACGGCGTAGATTCACCAGTTGTATGAATTTACTAAACACAACAAAGAAATAAGCGGTGGCGGCTCGTCATTGCGCGCAATCCATGCAATGTCAGGTAGAATTTAGCTAAGAAAATAAAAGAAACTAGTTAAAAAGACACAGTGACCATGACACATCCAGACGTTTTTATTGTGCTTTACTGCTTGCATTCAAACTGCCATTAAATTAACGTTTGTGCTGTGCACATAACACAGTCATGTACGCCCTCGTTGGTCCATTCGTATGAAAAGAAGAGAAGGGGTTGCATAATAGGCAGTTTTGGAGGTTAGGAGCCGCCACTGGAAATAAAGTGGTCACTGGCAAGAAGACTTTTACAGATAGTGGAATTCTGTTAGTTTAGAACAACCATTGCTTGACATAAATTCCTGATTACACACTCCTGTTCAGCAGTCTTAAATGTTTTGCTCCCTATAAAAAGCACTCTGGATAACACCAAAAGTGAGACTTCCATAGTTAAGTAACGAGTCTATAATAATATACTATTAGCTAGCTTAGAAAACTTACCTGCGGTGCTCCTTGAAAAACATGTAGGCCTACACACCAATTCCAGATAGCGAGCATTACCTTTACATAATGTCGTTAGTGGAATAACACACGGAATACACGTATACAATACCTGCGTTGGTAGACGGCTCTTAACCCCAAGTTAGTTACGTCCTGCATGGAATACAGTGAACTGTATGCACTGCCTTTCAAGTCTACCCTGTGCTGTTTATGGTTGTGTTCTGTATACATGTATTACATAATTATAGCCACTTGAAGTGAAGGGGAAATGAGGGCCAAAGTTCTAGCTATCGGATAACCTAGTCCGCTGCTGGCCCTGCCATCTGTTGTTATTATCATTTTTCTTTCTGTCTTTAAAAAAAAGGTGTCATACAAGAGGGCTGACAAATGACATAATATGCTCCGGCCAGGACGCGAGTTTAGGACGGACAGACAAACAGATGGACGGAGGGATAGGCAGGAAGATAGGCAGGTATGCAGACAGACAGACAGGCAGGCAGGCAAGAGGACAAATAGACAAACAGATGGACGGAAGGACAGGCAGGAAGGTAGGCAGGTAAGCAGACAAACAAACAGGCAGGCAAGAGGACAGACAAACAGATGGACGGAAGGACCTGAAGGTAAGCAGACAGACAGACAGACAATCTGGTAGGCAAGCAGATGGAAGGACAGGCAGTTTGTTGAACAGCTAATGAGGAAGAGGACCTGAAAGGTCTCACCTGAGATAACCATCCTATAATTAAGACAGCCATATAAAACGACGCATCCCATTACATGTGTACCCACACACGTACTGATACAAAAATTATAGTCAAATCAAATGGCACACTGAATATTTCTTTCCAGACTTTATTCTGTTGAAATTAAAAAAACATAATGAACATCAAACTGACTGGCTTCTGTCACAACCTAGACTGAGATTCACATCATTTCTTTCATCAACAAACATGCTCAGTTTTTCAAATCTATACAGTAAACATGCTCTACTGGAGATTAACAACAATTTTAAAATTTGATGAGGAATGGGGAAGCTGATGGGGGTGGGAAGGGTGGGGACACGCATTGGGACTGGGAAAGGAGGAGGAGGAGGAATATAAAATTTAACCATGAACTTTCAGAACATCCAATCTACAATGTTACATTAGATCATAAAAATGCTTCATATTATTTAGATCATGCATTAAGAAAACAAGCACCCAGGTTCCAGTACGACCCTCATTACATGACTAAAATACAAAAGCCCCATCATCCTCAGAGAAGGTTGCCCCCCCCCCCCCCCCCCCCCCCCCTNTCCCCGCCTCATCCCTTGAAGAGGGTTGAACCCCACCCCATGGAGAAAGCTGGTTCCCAGCCCCTACCTATTGGAGAAGGTTTCTTCTCCCTCCCTGCTGTTACTAAATCCATCCAACAATCTAACCTCAAAAGCTTGGTCCCAAATAAAATGTGGGACAGGTGGGCATGTTAGAAGGGTTTATGTGTACTGACATAACATGTGATCTATTGCATCACTGCATTAAAAGCACAATCTTTCTATTCCCTAAAGGATAAATCACAATCTTTTCATTCCTTTAAGGATAAATATCTTGTTCTACACTGGCCATTTGTCCTTCAAGATAAAAAAATAGTCTACACCTAGCACCAAATAAAATATTGTGCTTCCGCATCATAAATAAAACTAGACAACATATGCACACAGTAAATGGAATGAAAAAAGACAACGTAAAACCAATCATTCATTGCAATAGAAAGACAAGGCTATTGATTCTACAGTGCGAAAAAAAAAACAAGTGATCCTGCTGTGCAATACATTATTGATTATGCAGGCATCTGTGGTTGATTAATGCATGAGACAAAACAACATTTTATCTCTATAAGCTATGAAAAGTTTTTACCAAAATAATTGTGCTTAAAAAATATAAGAATAAGATTGCTATTAAGAAGTGACCGGCAAGGCAATATGAAGTGCTAGGAGGAATTCAGTATAGCGGTGCAAGGCAATCAAACTCTTCATTTTTATTCACTCAACACTGCACAAATTCTGTACATTACACAAATTCTGTAGGCATACAAAAAAAAGCAGAGAATATTTTCTACATTTTATAAAATAAGCAGTCCAGATCTTTTATTTTCATAATAAAGAGGCTGGGGAGTGCCAGGTCCTTCATAAATAGTGGGAAACGCCTGCGTGATACCACCTCTGTCAACCAAGCCAACCGTACCTTCACGAGTGGTCAAACTTGATCCGGTGATTCCTGTTTTCACCAACACGGCTCTGGCGAATGGCGAGCTGTCAAAGCCAATAAACCAACCCCCCCTGAGTAGTCCACAGGGAAAACTTGGACTAAGGGTGGGGTAATCCTACAGAAACCCTCGGCAGAGCAGGACGCCTCCGCTGGGCCCACCGTCACGTGGACAAGTCCCGATACTCATCGAGGCCTGCCCAGGGAGCTCACCCTAGTAAATAAAAAGCACAGGTAGGCAGAGCTCGACAGCGTTGAACCGCAATCACCTAGGAGAAGGACACCTCTAAACAAACCCAGGAATACTGCTCTCATCAGCAGGGGACTGCCACTGTCTAGAGAGCAAACTCAAAATAAAGATGTTCCTCATAACGGAATGTGCCAGCCATCAGGCGGAAAAGAATAGGGCACATACGAACAACCCATATGGTCATGCTCATAATAAAGAGGCTAATTTCAGATAAAATAGGTCAGATCCAAAATGAACATAGCAAGCTTTCAACTGCAATATTTTTAGAATATTTGTAATAAATTGCCCAAAGATGCAGAGGAAATGTGATGTAACCACCAACAAATTGTAAAAGGCACATAATAAACACTAAACACATGTAACAATGAACATAAAGCTCCAATACGACCGCAATTAAAAATATCATAGACTGCATGTATATGTATGTGTGTGCGTGTATATATAAAATATCTGAACATAGTTTCTATGTTGATATATAACACAGTAGTCCACAATGAAGTTCACAAAAGTCCAGGACAGAATGCAACATTGTCATCCGTATGAAGAGATCAAATTCCTCATAAATTTGTTACATCCCTAAAAGTACATAAATTCTGATGCTCTCATCAAAACTGGAGTAAACTTCTGAACCAACAGAAACCAAAACTTGCATTCCACCTAATTTGTGGAATATACATTCCATACAGCCATATACATTAATGCAGCTGACACAAATATGAGAATGCTTCATATAAGAGATGACAGCTTCAAGCTACAGTGAATGAAATTGCAGTTTATTTCCAAAATCTTTTAAACTAAAAATCGGAGGCAAGCACAATTACAAACAATATCTTCTGTCAGAAAATGACTGGGAGTGGGCTTTTTTATGAATGCAGTAATTAAGTGCAAGCTAAAGACCTAAATACTGCTAATGACCAAGATATTATGGAGGCTGGAAAAGCTGTCTAACAGAAAATATTTACAATGGTAACAATTAAAGGTCCATATAATAATATGTGTTTACTTTAGCATTTAAATCATTTGAGACTATACTGATTTGTGCAGCTAAAAACTAGTATTCATTACAAAATGATTCAGTTATCATTCATGGGGAGTATCATATATTTTTATACAAGACTTTTCAAACCTTATTTTAGAATCTACCCACTCTGGAGTATGGACCCTTGTAACGTGAACTGCACTGTTTTTGGTGCATGAATATGTAAACTTATCGCTGGTGATATTACAAGCAATCAGCCCTAATGTAACACATGATAGCTTAGCTAATCAGCCTGGATACACTGAGCAAAATGATTTTAGGCCACACATTGGCTGTTAAATCACCTTATTTGTGTAAAAATTCATTCAAGAATGGGGTAGTTATGCCATAACTTATGGTTTGCCTTCTGATGGTAATGCTCGAATGGCACAGCTTTAGGCAACTGTGTTAAGCTATGGTTATATTAACGGGGTTCCATTGTAGCTACAGTGTGTCATAGCAGGACAAACAAAGTCAGCAAAATTTTGCATAACAGCAAAATCAACATCTGCACAGCAGAGGGTAATGACACCAACTTTCATTGAATATAGTAGATGCTCACTGAATCAACACTAAGAGTGTATCATGGAGATCAATTTACAGTTCGTGTCCCCGAGGGATCTAGAATATTTTAATAGTCAATTTCTCAGCTCAGCTCACAAGTGTTCTGTATATCCACTTGGCAAAATCCTAAGATTCTCCCATTGTAGGACCTGGGTTAGTATTAGGGGCAGGGTTAGAGTAAAGAAAACATCCTTGGAATAGTCCTTGGACAATATTAATATTAAGGAATTCTGTCTCCTCGCTAATCTCCTTTCCAACCCTAATCCTTTCTTTAATCCTCAACTATGCACATGTTGGCACAGTTCCAGAATTGTGCAAAGTGGACAAAAATCACTTGCAAGGGGAGAT
This sequence comes from Ellobium chinense, assembly GCA_033807755.1. Classification (NCBI taxonomy): domain Eukaryota; kingdom Metazoa; phylum Mollusca; class Gastropoda; order Ellobiida; family Ellobiidae; genus Ellobium; species Ellobium chinense. Next base: position 456,290 of record JAWQUT010000497.1, read on the forward strand.
GACAAATTATTTGTTTGATTTATAACGTCAGCCGTGGAGGTAGGAGAACTGTATCAATAGCATGAACCACACCATTGCTAACACTGCCATCAGGAGAGATGACATTTGCATCATTTACTTTCACTCCATCTGCAAAAATGATGAAATATAGACATGATTTAATAAAAACAACAATCTGGTGTCTAAATCTCCTGTCCCAGCATTGTCCTCTCACACAACTTCACATAATTATTACCCATCAGGCCAGACCACTGCAGGATGTTATCAACTCCCCTTGGAGTATTAGGTACTGCTGCTTTTCACTGACATCGATCTCTAACATTCTGACCATATCTTTTGCTATCCACCAATAGCCAGGTACCCATGTTATGAACAGATGGACAGACAAAAATGTGAATTAAATGCTTTCCAAAAACATCCACACCATGACTATGCTAATAATTGAACCCCATCTTGAGTTCAAAGTCCTGAATTTAGAATTTCATGAAAGTTAGATTGCAAAATAATTCTACAGCATTAATGAAATTTTCCTACAACCGCTATTCATTTAAGTTTGTATCAATATATATAGCAAAACGATACTGTGAACATTCAGCATTGTCTAAGCAATAGACAGCTGCGCACTCCTGCTTTCTATACCTTGTAAAGCAAACGTCAAATCAGTCCTCACTGATACTCTACCACTTTAAATATGAACAGCAAGTTTTTTTAACATATTAATGGCCAGCCTGGAGACCATTCAACTTAAGCAGCTGCCCTTCAGTTGAGAAAGCAGCAATCTGCAAGGGGAAACAATAAAAAGGCCGACATTGGGTATCACAACAAGGAGGCTGCTGGACAATAGATGCCTATCACTACTGGTATTGAGCTGCTCTCTTTTACACCTAATTCCTGCAGCCATAATAATCATGTATAAGGCTGAGAGCTTCTCTATAATTGCAGAGACCAGGGACAAAAACAGGGAAGTTTGACAGAGGGTACAAACCTTTTGAGATAGTAATATGAATGTCTTGTTTGTTCAGTGTTGTGATATTCCCATACAGCTGAGTGGCCAGCCCAGGACTGCAGTAGGTCAAAGGAACTACATGATATTCCAGGACATCTGGAAAGGAAGAAAAGAAGTCATTTTTAGTTCAACTATGCCATAAAAAGTGGCTTTCTTTCTCTCTCACTAACTGCTCTGGTGAGACAGAAAGAAGAGTGTGAGAAAGGGAGAAAATTTACTGAGAGAGTGAGACAGGAAGTGAGAGAGAAAATGAAAGACAGAGACAGAGATGTCAATTACTAAATGTAAAAGTCGGTTGTACATATGACTTTTTGTTTCTCTTTTTTTTCCATTTTTTCTGAACTGTTGTGTAATTACAGCATATTATACACGTACGGCTTTGGCCTAAATTTACAAACTTGAAACTACAAATACAAAGACTGCAACAGATGTTAATTTTATGTACATCACTCTATAAATACATACGTAATTATTTACTGCAATGACATTTGCATTACAAATACTTAGTGGAAGCATCTAATCATCTCAACTAATAGCACAGAATGGAAATGGTGGGAGAACTGCCAAGATTGAGTGGGAGCTACATCAAATAATACAGAATGAAACAACACAAATACCACCGATATAAGAAAACTGAAGTACCGTGGCCATCTTAGTAGTGGAAAAAGCTGAGAGTAACAGAAGATATACATCCCTGATTAAAAGAGAAACTCTCTACAGCGAAACTGAGCCACACCACAATTTTCATAAAGGCAATCACTGGCAAGTGCAATGAAGGAGGTGTTCATAACAGGTTTCCTGCTCCATTGCACATCATTAATTACACAAAGAGCCATATCAGATTTCAAGAGTACTCTACATTTGTCCTGGTATGAGCCACTTCAGGCAGGGATGAAATGAAATTCAATGCCTCATAACAAAACTGTTTCTAAGAAAGCTGAGGAATTCTGTTGGAATAATGTTCACTACCACAAAAAAACGTCATACCTCATTCCTGACACTAAATCAAGGGCATAGCAGTTTCGCAAAAGCATTTTCTGGGAAAATGAGCACAGAAGTGTGGATTACAAAGGTGCCAAAAAAATGACATTAGCGGGGAGAAAAAAAAACAAACTTTGAGACATTAGAAATGGCCTAACTTTCCAGACTTTACATGCCCTATGACCTTTAACATGTGCATCACACAAAGGACCCATATCAGTGGTCAAAGAGCTCACCTCCCTTAAGGTCAAGAAGGAGAAATAATAATTTGCAAGCCATAGCTAACCAAAACAAAAGCAAAGTCTATACTGGCTGATTCGGTATAAGTGCAAATAATCCACACCATGCTACAAAGACCCTTTAACCCTCATGATGCCATTATGGAATATATTCTACCGTCTGTTCACTATAATTGAATCTGCAATAGAATATATATGCATTTCCTTGCTGAGCGCTGGGCACGGTGGTCGATATGTGCAGCCCAGTGTCAGCTGGTCGGCCGGCAGACAATATGTGCAACGGCCATCATCCGTTACAATGGTCAAGCAGCCAGAGGGAGGCTGGACTCAAGGCGCTTCACACTACGAGAGCTAAAACTTTACTGCTCTTGAATCATAGGTAGCTCTAGTACACCATCGCATGTTACTGACAATGTAGAGATTATGGCTTCCTCTTTACATCTTGTGTGCCTTATTCCCTCAACTGTATGTATATAGTATTATTATTCACTTTACAATGTTTTGTGTGTGCTGACAAATAAAATAATAAACCAAAGACTTCATTTGAGATAAATTACCCAGTACATCATAACAGAGGGATGTAAATGGAATATTATGAAAACAGGGGAACATTGCTGAGGCAGGTCGGGAATGACGTCCATCACCAAGGAATGAAACACCAATAATACATCACCAGAGTTGTTACTAACAACTGAATAATAATGAAGCTCAATGGCCACCAAAATTGCACAAAAAGTGCAAAAAAGGATAAGCTTTACATCCAGGAACACAGATAACATGTAACTTTCAAGTTTATTATGTCCCACAAAAGTTTTACAATTAATAATTAAAGGAAAAAACATGAACTCTTTTGCTTAGAAGATAAACGTGAGATAAACTTGATAAAGATATCAGGAATATATTACAGGTCCTCCTCCTACTCTGAAGTGACAACTAATTTTAAATATACTGAAAAAAAAAGTATTACTCTGAAGTGCTGTGACATTCTTCAACAGCTTGTCCAAGGTTCCTGGTGGTAGCTTCTTGAAAGCTGTGTCCGTTGGAGCAAACAAAGTATATGGTCCCTTCCCTGGAGGAATGCAAGGAAAATCAGCGAGTACAGACAGTAAATACAAACTCAGGCAGCATATACAGTAAAGACAGTATAGGGATATAAGCATTGTTTACTGGACAATGCAGTGGACAATCATCAGTAAAGCTGCATCAGAACTTCCGCCTATGTTACCTGTATTTAGGTAACACTGTAAGACAGCTTTTGTTTTTAGTGATTGTCTTTTTTATACCCCACATCATTATAGTTGTTGTTATTGTGGCTTTATTTAATGTTTATTATAAGGCAAATACTATTTGGCACCTGGTGGGTCTTTTGACTTTCTTTGACCTCCTAATGCCCAGTCCTCTTCCCTGCCCCCAATTTGTCCATGGGCTTGGAATGTTTCTGCATGGGTTTTTTCTTCTTAGTGTTGGAGCCATGGCAGATACGGATTCAAAAGGTTAATTTAAAAGGTATTCTCAGAATGCTAGTGATCAGCATTAGTAACATCACAGCTGCACTTTATGCTTCCCCCTCCACCCACCACTCTTCTCCCACCCCCCCAAATCGGAACTGATAACGTTATTTAGTGGTTTATGCTGCTGGCATAGTAATAATTTATAATGTGAAGTGAAGCAATACCCTTGCTCAGCTACAAGACTTATAAAATTCATCATCAATATACATATTATTATATGGTCTTTGAAAATGTCCGAAATGGATAGATCTAGTGATGCTGACAGCAAACAACTCACCACTGAGAGTATCAACAATGCCTGCTGCTTTCACTGCAGTGACAAGTGTCTTGAACACTGGGCAAGCAACAACAGTCTCTACAATGTTGCCAAGAGGAGGAATCATCACAGAATTAAGGACATGGACCAGTCCATTGGATGCTGCATTGTCAATTCTAGTCAGATCAATGGGAGCACACTGAGTTGTGACCTGAGACAAGAATTGTTCAGATATTTTTAAGAAACCTGGTTGATTTTACTTTTCCAAGTCATTACAGGTTATTTGACAACAACATCTGTATCCTTTTCGTTTGAAGCTGCACTCTTACAGAGCATGCCGTTTTACAACCAGTACATACCATACTGCTTGTTAACCCTTTCGCACTGTTCCTGTTAGAAAACTGGTTAAATTTTATTTATAACTCATTTCCAGATACTGAACTACACTGGAAATGGACACTGTGGAGTAAGAGTATGCAGTAGGAAGGCAAAAACCAAGACCAGGGGGATGTGAAAAGGTTAATATAGAACAGAATACTATATTTTGCAGCATTTCATTGGTGGGAATAAAGATAATGACAATATTCTGTAAAAACATCATAAATATCCAATTTTCTTCAACATTTTACCAGAGCAGTAAGTAGGACCACTTCAGTCTATCTTCCCCACCTGACAGCTTCAGATAAGTAGAACTTCATATCTGATGGAGTGGTTCATCTGAATTGGTTGAAGCTCCACCATCTCCACTCCATTCTGTTTATTTTCTGTCCGCAGTTCTGTAACTTTTCAATCTTACCATTTTAACTGAGTGCAGCTTTCATGAGAAACAGAATAAAAGAGAGCTATGTACGCTCAAACACCACTACTGCAAACAATCTTAACATGAAACTACCAAGTTTTTACCAGTGTCATCAACTACAGATTCGAGGGAAGGAATAGAACTGTCCCTCAACCAGATGTTAACTGGCACAATTTTTTAAGGCAGCTTTTGGTGTGGTAATCGGGGCACCTGCTGACATGTACAGATGTTTCCAGCAATAAGTAACAAATAGTGATTTTATGAAACATTTCTCAAGTCCCGATCTCCACCAGAATACCTGTATTTTATTATGCTAACTATGGCATGGAACAATTTCAAAACATCTCAAACTCTCTTTCTTCCACATTTTTGGCAAATAACCATGCCTTTTACAAAACATTTCTAAATCCCTTTCTTATGCCTTTTTTTAAAGCATAGCCTCTCTCACTTAAAATAAATGAGCCCCTAGGCAAGCATCTGCTACCCCTGATATATTCAGCTCAAGACAAACAACGGCTTAATGTGATTATTGCGTAATATTTCATGGCACACAGTTGTTCCTGCTGAGCTATAAACTATACCATGGCCAGCAACCAACATTCTTCATAAACATCGGTAATCTGAAAATTGCTGAATACAAAATGAGATCAATCCCCGTGAATTTTGTTTTAAATGTTTTTGAGTACAGGGCTCAATCATGTGCTTGTAATAATGTAATCAGAATTTTAAAAAAAAAGAAAATTAACAAATAGAATGCAGAATAAAGCTCAGCCATGGGATTTTCATGAAACAATTTGCAAAGCCCTCTGATAATACTGATTAAGTAGGCCTAACTACCAATGAATTAAGATTTAATTTTTTTATTGCAGAGTCCACTTTGAAAATTTAATTCATTTTGCCTGCAAGTCAAATATGAAATTCACTCCACCTCAAGACTGAATAAATAACTATTGTTACAATTTTTATAAATTTACAACTTGGTCTCAACTCGCTGAGCTAATCTTGAAATTCCTGCATGTAATCAGTTGTTTTTGTCCATGAAAACTTTACCGTACTTTTGATTGATACATAAGTTCACATGATACAAATGTTAGGTTGTTAGAATCTGACACAACTCAAATGCTGCGAAAATGTGAACTTCGCAAATCAAACTAGTGGACAACTGATACCAGCTATTCAATTACAGTAGTAGCAAAAGTGTAAATCTGCTACTAGCAACCTCATATATTTATATATATAAAAACTATCCTGAATCCATTACCCACACAACATCAGCATTGCAATATGAAATACTGATGTGTCATTACATGTTTTGTAATGTGGAAAAACTGTTTTATCTAATTATGATAAATATTTGGCAAACCAATCTAACTATAATGTAACATGGGAAAAACTGTTAACTTAGCTGTGATAGACTTTGTAGAGAGACCCACTTACCTCACACGGCATAAAACATTAGTCTTGTCTAATAAAAGGTACATGTACTCTTTAATATTATGTGAAACATGTTTGTGGTCAGCAGTTTTGAAAGTAAATCAATATGTAACAAATATTCCCTAATAGTAATAGAATTGCTATGATAAATAGGCAATGGATGACTCATTCTTCTCTGTTTACTGCAAAGTGTAAATGTTCATGTGCTAATGAAAATTACATAAGAGAAAGGAGACTAGTTAGTTCAGATGACCTGAGTTTTACTTTCAGCAATTCAGCATTTGTCTGCTCTCAAAGTACTGAATAAACAAGATGGGTACGAAGGAAGACTGTGACACTGTTGTTGTCACTCAGAAAACATCGGACCTCAACACCTTGTGTATCACAGCCTTGTCAAAATAATTAACTTTTTAGTCCCATGGCCTCCCTGACTAGGTAAATTTGTGGTAAAGCTTTGGTCACTTTACCATGGTAAAGTGAAACTGGATGCTATACTGCAACTGGGGTATATCAAGTGTTAATGTTCATGAAATCAATTCTCACAATTTAACAGGGAAGATCTCTAATTCCGTAAATATTCAATATATATGAGATTATTTCAGTTACAGTGACGTTGCATCTTTTTATTCTTATTGGCTTGATAGTGATATGGTTTCACAATGATAAGAGAATGATCTTTGCTGTCATTTCTTAGTAAGGCCACGCCCAGTAAGGTCATATCGAATTCTCTGAGCAGATTTAATTCTGACCATCTCAACAGAAAAGTGAGGCCAACATTTCGAAAACTGCCAAATTACCGGTCCTGATCGAGGAGAAAAGGCTTGGTCTGGCAAAATACAAGAAAGGACTGGACCAAATGTCTGTTATACTGATGTCTAGATCCAGATGTGTGTTCTATTGTCATCTCTTTTCAGTCAGACAAAATATGATTCAGTCGGGGAGGTCATAGACATTTGCTGGACCGAAAATCTGGCACCACTATGAGCACTGTTGACTTGTCTGTGTGGTTACCTACCACTTTCACATCATCTGTTGCACTGGTGTTGGTATAGATGTTAACTCTCAGTTGTCTGCCTTTGAGGACTGTGTCAACAAGGAGCTCATCTTTCAGTGATGAGGATGGAAATTTTGTAGGCAAAATATGGTACTTCAGGACATTTGTTAAGATAGTCATGTTGGATGCACTTTGCTTGGCCCAGTCTGGCAAGTTAATGAAGGCATCATTGGTGGGTCCAAATACAGTGTAAGGTCCTAAAACATAAACAAATTGTCCATGTCTTACAATCAAGATGACATAATGATTGTCAATTTGTTCAGTACAGTGAAGACATTTCATATTCTTTAAAACTCTTGAGATTAAGGGTCCACACTGCTCTGTTGTGTTCATGTTGTGTAAATACATGAAACAGGATGTGTTAAAGAAAATAGATACATTCATATATTGTATGAAATGTGTTCCACTACATGTATAAGCATAAATTCTCACTTGCATGATAAGAAATTTGACGAAGTTTATAATGATTAGATTGCCTTGAAGCTACAGTAGCTGCTTCAATGGTGTCATGACCAGACATAACCAATGGACATACTCTACTATCAAAGAAAGCGGCCCAGATGTTTAATTCTGGATACAGCTAAGCAAATTTTGAAGCATGACTGCCAGCTTGAGTTTTCTTCCATCATATTTATGGGGAAATTGCCATTTCTACTATTTGTTACTTTTCTTTTCATATCAGTGTTTTTTCCACACAGCGTGATCACATGATTCACTTCTTAAATTTAAAAATTCCCCCTAAAAATACCTTCAAAGCATGCCATTCTTTCCTGCCCTCCAAAGGTTGCATTACTTAGGAAACACCTAAAATCCCTCTAAAAACTTACAAATGCCCCCTTGAGCATACAACAAGGGGGGAACGTCTCCTCAAACTCATATGACTTAGAAAACACTAGACGTCTATTTGTGTGTATTGATTTATTTATTTTGTGTGTCTTGTCTACATTTCCATCTTGTAACTTTAGAATAGACCTGTTCAGAGGAGTTATAGACTACCCAGAGTAACACAAAGTAACCCTGAACCACAGCTGTAAATAGGGATATCACTTATCAAGCATTACAACTGGTTTTAAATTACCCGCATCAGAGAGAGTTGGAGCCAGGCCTGTCATCACTACAAAGTTAAGCAGGCTCGTCAGGCCCAGATTCTCGATAAGTTGTGGGATTTTGGGAACAGGAGCATCATTGCTAGCCTCTGCCGCCATTACTTCCTCTGTGATCAGTCTCGCTGGCAAATCATAGTTATCCTGAATATCCTGGAGGATGAATAGCACAGAATCCTGTATGAGACACTTGTGAAGTTGACTGGATTAAAAAAAAAAGACTAAACTAACCAAGCTTTAGTATCAGTTGGGTGGAAAATCTCAACTCTGTCAGTATACAAGGAACAATGGATCTTCCAAAGTTCCAAATTAAGAGCAGCTTGAGATACTGCAATCTCTTGGCCGGAAGGATTTCCATGTGTGGTAACTCCTACAACTATGGTCAGTACCTTGTACTACCTTGTACTAACCTATGGTCAGTACATTAATTCCGAATAACGTACTAATACAACTCTAACTAGTCTAACCCTAACCCTACCTCCCCTAACCCTAACCCCCTAACCCTAACACTACTGCCCACACAGAGACAGGAGCATCAATCGAAGCAAGCATAACTCCTTACTGCCAGTTATTATATTATAGGGAAATCCTCCCTCTGGCCATCAATATCTTTCTTCCCTCCAACTCCCAGCCAAAACAATCTCTCTCTCTCTCTCTCTCTCTCTCTCTCTCTCTCTCTCTCTCTCTTCATCCTCCTTCATTCCAAAATACCATACTCCATACATCAGCAAACCAGTATGGAAAGGGAGGAAAGGGAAAGCCTTCCCTTCTGCCCAGGTTATCCTGCTTGCAAATTAGATCTAGATCTAGAGCCAAAGTCACTTAGAGTAAACTCACCATGTCGAAGACGGATGCTTTTACCGGCTTTGGTGCGAAATATGCATCAGCAATACTAATAGCGCTATGACGGGGGATTATGCTCAAGCCGATCACAAGGCAAATGGTGGACGTAGGAAGCATGGTGACTCCGATTAAAGTGAGTAATGAATCTAACTTCGCCTGGCGCTAGATCTGAGTAATGTGATTTGAAAGCAAGAGAGACTGTCAAGAAACTACAAGTCTGTGTATGAGCACAGCAGTCCCCCCAGCTGGATGTTTATAAATAGACTTCACGTGACCAGAACTCTTCAACGTTGTGAACGTTATGTTTAGTACATAGTCTGCTAGCCTACTAGGTCATTGGCGAATTTTCGAAAGTTCATTGCTAATAATTAGCTAGAAACATCTTACTTTCATTGTTATTCATAGATTATGCGTCCGAACATATCATTTATTACAAAAGATCTTAACATGACAGTCCCAATATTTTCTTAGGGGCCAACACTTCAGTTTCACATTAAAACACAGTAGGCCTATAATCATTTTTCCAAATGTTTCAGGAATGAAATAAAAAAGCGGTTTGCACTAATCCTTTGGTATTATGGTTTAAATAAACACAAGTAACTGTCATACTTGTTGAGGACTGGACAAGAGAATGCAATCATCATGTTTCGAAGTATAATCCATTCTTACAACTTAATTTTAGTGTGTGAATATACATGTACATTTTTTTAAAATTAAAACAAACAAAAACAAAAAAAAAACCTCAACAGGTTCTGTATTTTGTTATAACTATTACAATATGTGCCTGACATTAATTAAAAGAAAAATATTAACAGTATCATGTGCAAAGAATTTTCGAGTTCCCTAATCCCTACCACTCCTGTTTTCAGATTAAACCATGGTATCTCTCATTTGTAATAAGGCTACAGGCCTGTAGTTGTATTTTCTCAACTGGGTCCTGCTACTTAGGGGTTATATTTCATCTCCCCTTTTCCCTCTTTTGGCATGCCCTGCTTCCAGTAATAAGGGCTCCAGGGGGCAAATTTTGATGTCATGGGAAATTGTCCATTTTACTTTATTTTGCCAAGCACTGTTTAGCCCTGGGCCCGGAACTGCCAGGTCATGGGTGTGCTCAGGCGGTAGAGGAGGGGTTTGGTTTTGTCCAGTGAAAAATGTAGGCTCTGTTTACAAAAAGCAACCAAGCTCAAAATTTCAATGGGCTTGCTAGGATTGGGTCAGTCTTAAAATTTGGGCCACATAATGAGCTTCAATCTGGTATGGGTCTGGGTGAAAGCTAAAACTTTGGGTTCAGNCGAAAGTTCATTGCTAATAATTAGCTAGAAACATCTTACTTTCATTGTTATTCATAGATTATGCGTCCGAACATATCATTTATTACAAAAGATCTTAACATGACAGTCCCAATATTTTCTTAGGGGCCAACACTTCAGTTTCACATTAAAACACAGTAGGCTTATAATCATTTTTCCAAATGTTTCAGGAATGAAATAAAAAAGCGGTTTGCACTAATCCTTTGGTATTATGGTTTAAATAAACACAAGTAACTGTCATACTTGTTGAGGACTGGACAAGAGAATGCAATCATCATGTTTCGAAGTATAATCCATTCTTACAACTTAATTTTAGTGTGAATATACATGTACATTTTTTTAAAATTAAAACAAACAAAAACAAAAAAAAAACCTCAACAGGTTCTGTATTTTGTTATAACTATTACAATATGTGCCTGGCATTAATTAAAAGAAAAATTTTAACAGTATCATGTGCAAAGAATTTTCGAGTTCCCTAATCCCTACCACTCCAGTTTCCAGATTAAACCATGGTCTCTCTCATTTGTAATACGGCTACAGGCCTGTAATTTTCACAACTGGGTCCTGCTACTTAGGGGTTATATTTCATCTCCCCTTTTCCCTCTTTTGGCATGCCCTGCTTCCAGTAATAAGGGCTCCAGGGGGCAAATTTTGATATCATCGGAAATTGTCCATTTTACTTTATTTTGCCAAGCACTATTTAGCCCTGGGCTGGAACTGCCAGGTCATAGGTGTGCTCAGGCGGTAGAGGAGGGGTTTGGTTTTGTCCAGTGAAAAATGTAGGCTCTGTTTACAAATAGCAACCAAGCTCAAAATTTCAATGGGCTTGCTAGGATTGGGTCAGTCTTAAAATTTGGGCCACATAATGAGTTTCAATCTGGTATGGGTCTGGGTGAAAGCTAAAACTTCGGATTCAGAGGCAGCTCAAAATGTTAATATAGCCCATAGAGGAAAACAGGGTCTAATCCCATTACAAGTCTGTAACCTTAAACGCCCTCACACAAATGAGCCCCAACCACTGACACACTTCAAAATTGATGGTAGCAGCGCTTTCTTTCATCTGCTCTTGTCTAGCACACGTCTGTAATATCACCCTTTCCAAATGTGCCGCCATCCATGCCACTCTTCCTTTTCATGGATAATGCAAAATGTACTGAATGCAAAACAGTCTAGTCAGTCTTGTGAAAATTTCTTAAGAAATAATTATTAATTGTTTGGGAAAATGAATAATGCCAAGATGCTTAAGTTTTGTTTTTTCATACACTGTAAATAGTGTGAGTGAACAGTTACCCCAGGTTGCCAAATGAGATGTTCATTAGCAAGAAGCAGTGAGGGTTTACCAGGGGGCAGATGGAGCTTTAACAGCATGGCTGCATGACCCTTAAGGTTCTCTTTTATGAGCCCTGTTTCCCTTGGGGGGGGNGGGATAGAGGAATCCCACGGTATTTATATTTTATTGACCCTGAGCTGTACAAAATGTAGATCTGATTTTAATGACTTTCACCAATTCCTCTTTGCCACCTCCTTTTTTCCTCTTATCCCAGATGGATGAAATGCTTGCAAAGTTCAATTATAAATAAAACACTCGCAAGACCTTCCACTGTTTCCATTTTTAATGGTACAAGTCTGATTTTTAAAAAAAAATTTAAAAATGTAAAGAATAACTTCACACATCTGTTCAAAAATAAAACTCAAGAATGCTTTATCTCTATCAGAGTGAAAGGAAATATGACAGAAAAAATAAACAAAAACACTTGATGACTAAAGAAATCTGGTACTCTAACAAATCAGCAGTCCAAAAGCCTACTAAAACCAGTGTTACATACCTGAACACAGCTATAGACTGCGAAGCAATGATGTATTACACTCAGACCTCATGTCTACGTGATAAGCTGTGTCAAAATATGCAGCCGCGCAAGAGAGACTAAAGCTTGTCTATCTCATTCTATTCTTCCAAAATGATCTGACAATGACAGCAAATAACACTGCTTTCAAAACTATGGTACCCAGCTTTTACTTTTACATCTGAGACTAAATAAATATGAACTGAGCATGGCAAATGGCACATACCATATCATGGTATCATTATATCCTGGTACTTTTCTTGTTTGGTTCCTATGACATATTCATATAAGCAGTCACAGGGTACAACAGGTGGATATGGACTATTATTAATGGACCTACACAATGACTTGGTGGAGGAAAAAAGGAAAAAGTTCAAAAAGGAAAAGGTTGAAAAAGGGAGAAAAATTCTTCTGAAAATCAGCGATCTTTGCAGCTGTCACTGTGCTAAAATATTGACCTGTATCATTCTGGCTTCAAGGAGGAAAAGGTT
>JAWQUT010000497.1:478908-495809 GCA_033807755.1 Ellobium chinense
GTCTTTCCTCCTCCTCCTCCTCCTCCTCCTCTTCCTCCTCCACTTCTTCCTCCTCCTCCTCCACTTCCCCCTCCTCTCCTTTTCTTTTTCTCCAGCTCATGTAGCTCTCTTCAATCTGGTCTTCAGTTGCTTGCAAAATGCCACTATTCGGTACACATTCGTTTCTTTACAGGTGGTGAGGCCTATTATAAAAGTTACAGCTTCATTTTTTTTTTTCAATTTTTTTATAAGGACGTCCTCTTTACTAATTCATAAAGGCTGCAGTGGGGCAATACCTTAATTTTAGCAGCCATCAGCAATTCCTCCTGGTGACTTTTCTCAATTGAATAATAGCTAACAGGGCCGTAACAAGCATTCCTGCAGCCCCCACAGTCGGAAGGCCGAGGGTCAAGGGGACCCCGAAGAAAAGTAAGAGAAAAGAGAGAGGAGAAATGAAAGGGGGCTCACGCGATAGTTTTGTTGTTGTTGTTTTTTTCGGAGGGGGAAGGAGAGGGAGAGAGAGAAAGGGATCTGACCAAACGAGATACTTACGGCTGTAGTAAGAATGTGCTATTGCTAGTGGTGATTTTTTTTTTTTTAATTTTTTAAGAGGGAGGGGAGAATGAATGTTGAAAACAATCATCATGCAAGGAAAGATTGAAAAATAAAGAACCAATAAAAGAAGCAAAAAGACTGAGTGTCGAGTCAGCAGTGTGGTGTGCCCCAGTCCGAAGACTGCAATACAGTTCATCAGCTTTAGGCTCTGAGGAATGAAGTTTTTTTTTTTTTTTTTTTNTTTTTTTTTTTTTTGTATACCCACACCGCCACAGCTCAGCCCGATTATAGAGCACACACCTGATTTATGTCGTCAGTTTTAAGATGTGGTGAAGTAATCCGGATTTACTAAGGTCCGAAACAGCCCGTGGCACTGCTACGGGAGGTAATCACGTATTTTTTTTTTCAATCAATTTTACAAGTATTCATGTTGTGGGTGCTTTTGTTATTTCGCTTGTCTATTCTAAGTTCCGGCTACCCTTGTATTGTAGTTGCGTTTGTTGTTGTAGTTGCTGATGTTGTCAATCTTCTTCTTCTTCTTCTTCTTCTTCTTCTTCTTCTTCTTCTTCTTCTTCTTCTTCTTCTTCTTCTTCTTCTTCCTCTTCTTCCTCTTCTTTTTCCTCTTCTTCTTCTTCTTCTTCTTCTTCTTCTTCTTCTTCTTCTTACTTGAAGGTAGTTATTTATTCTACTTTGATAGATAACGGATTCTACGTCCATAAATGAATATTTTGATGACAAAAAAGGAAGATCATGACATGATTATTTTTTTAATGCATGGAAAATGTATCATCTGTTCTTCCAAAGACATATGTTGTCCTCAGCTTGCATCTTCTTCGTTATCTCCCTTTTCATTATAGTGAACACAACAAACATGGTGATTGAAAGACATGTGTAGAATTAAAAAGATTGAAAAAGATATAAATAAAGGAGGAGAAAGGGAAGATGAAGTATTTAAAAAACAATTAAGAAAGGAATAAAGGAAAAGAAGGGGAACGACTGAAAGAATGAGGAAGAGAAATAAACAAAATTAGACTCTAACTCATGACATGCCCTCTGATATCTCTTCAAACACCCTGCTGTTCCAGTGGCTGTAATCATTACTTGTGATGTAGCTTGCAGTTTTCAGCTGTCCGTATTTGTCAGCCACACTGTATTTATTGCCCTCGATATCGATAACATACACTCTGCATACATCACCATGGTCATTATCCTTATCATCATTATCACAAGATTGTACACACAAGAAAGTGTCGTGATTCTAAAACATTAGGCTATATAACAATTCTATTTTTTTTTATATTAAGCAAACAGTTAAACTAAGTTTTAAATTTTTTAAAGAAAAACTTCAATAATTACAGCAAGAGCTCTTTTTGTCAATGTACATGGATTATATGTGGCTATAGGCAGTGGAAGATATCGTCAGTTAGTTAGTGATCAGCCAGCGCATGGAATATGGCAGTGGCATGGTATGTCCCCCAGGCAGTTGAGAAAGTGTTTAAGTGACCAGGTCTGTTGGGGTAATAACAGTGTGAAATGGCACTAAAGGGCATTAGCGGGGATACGAGACTTATAATCTGCATTACTGTTGTTGTTGTTGTTGTTGTTGTTGTTGTTGTTGTTGTTGTTGTTGTTGTTGTTGTTGTTGTTGTTGTTAAATTATTACGAAATTATTTTGATCATGACAATAATCGTCACTATATCATCATTCATTCGAGTAATCTGGATCTCCCCATTCACACACAACCTACGTAAATCTTGTTTTTTTACTTCCCTTCTTCACTCATCAATCTTTAAACACCCATTTACAAATAAAACACACTCTTGCACCTCACTTCCACACTTCAAAACAAACAAAACAATATCAAATATCCGTTTGCTGTTCTATAGCCATCATCATCATCCCATATTACGTCACTCTCATTCCACATTAGCGTACGCCTTTTTTTTGGTGATCTGATTTGTTTATATTACTATGATCCTCCATATATATATATATATACTCGTATATCATATTTTTTCCTATTAAAACATATGTAGAGTTTTGACTCGTTATTATATCCAGTTTTACAAGCTAAACCGCGTCTGCCTCATGGTTTTGCCTTGAGCAACAGGTTGAGAGCGCTAAATTTCTCAAAACCTCAAAAAACCTCAAAATGACAAGCGAATGTGGAATGAGCATGACGATTACATACCATAAACGTGGGATCAGGTAAATTTCTTCCACTCTCCCAGCAACGCAAAGCACAATCAACCAACTAAACTGATTCGGAGATAGATGCTAATGTGGTATGCATTTTATTATTTTCCAGAAATCGCAGTACAGCTGGATTTGTGGCAAGAAGCTGCGGCAAGAATAGAAGTTTCGTCTATCATTCATTACAGTATACACCAAGGCTGCACTGTAAGACTTTCACTGAAGATCTGAGTGGCCATGCCTAGTCTAATTCCTGCACTGGCACTGCCAGGCTTTACTTGAAAGCGGACACTTGCTGGGCACGAGCACGCAGCTTCCACCTCTTGGCTTCCGTCTGACCTGGATACAGTAGTCATTACAGGTCAGCCAGACGCTTCCTGATAAGAATTTGCTCCACCTGGCAATGGAAATTGAGCGTGATCAGTTGTCTGTCTGTCTGTCTGTCTGTCTGTCTGTCTGTCGCGGATGGAACCGGGAGTCAACACTTATCGTGTAGTCATTTATTCCACGTACTGTCCTTCAAAAATTGCCATTATAATAGTAAATGCCAGGCAGGACAGACAGACAGACAGACAGACAGACAGACAGACAGACAGACAGACAGACAGACAGACAGACAGACAGGCTACGGTAAACCATACGTTGAACATCGGCTCCAGGTTTCATAACAGTCGAAAATTCCTGCGTCAGCTTCGGGCACCGAGGTCAGCGTGAGGGCCAGGACAAGACACACAGCAACACTCAGCTTTACCATGATGGCCATGGCTTTCAAAACCTGCAAAGAGAAGAAAAACATACACTGTCGGACATGATTGGGCAGATCTGAGATCATAAAATGACTACTACAGCAAAGCATTCTCGGCACTCCTTGTTAATCATGTTGATCGTTTTGTTTATATGCTCTATTATTATGTATATATGTGGAACGTAGGTTCCAGAAACTACTATGTATAGAAACCAATAAATGGATTAAGGAGTGCCAATATTCAAATCAATTGAGGTGTTATATTCAGTGATTCATTGTACGTAAAATTGTTTTGTGTACTATTAAGGCACAAAAAAACATACACTGTCGGACAGGATTGGGCAGATCTGAGGTCATAATAATGTGAAAGAAGCTCGTGAACTCAATTTTAGTTCAGGTCATGTGAATCTAATTCTGAGCTTAATAGCTGTGTATTTTGGACGAATTGATCTGGATCTGAAGTGTAACACTATTTTGGGTGGTTGATCTAAACTTTACTTTTTTTACCTAAATTTCAGTTTAGTTCATATTATATATACCTTGAAAATCAGAACCGAATGACGATTTCTAAAACCGAGGGGAGCTTTCTGATCTGAAAACTACTCATTTTTTATAGAACTGAGTTGAACTTGATAATAGTTACACCAGAGAGTATCTCAGAAGAGGACCTGGGATCCTTAGAACAGATTTGAAGACATGTACAGAGGAACCTCCATAATGAATATTCATTTAATAAGTATTACATGTTATTAGACTATTGTTATTAAGTGTGAATTTCACATGGATTAATGCATTATTTTTCTATCATGACATTATAAGGAATGACCTTGAAACTAACTTTACCTCACTAATTAGTTCATGTAAACGTTTTCTCTGCGCCAAGGGCATATTTTATATCATGGCACTGTTGCAATTATGTCATTTATTTATTTGAAAGCAAAGTACAGTATTGTGAAAAAAAAATACAAATTGTTTTACAAATCCCAGCCTAGCTCGGAGCTGTAGTTGCCTTGCAATGTTTTCAGTCCGTGGAAAAGTTCTGGCATAAAATTGCCTGCAAAATGATTTATCTAGATTCAGTCAAGGCTAATGGGAAAAATGTTGTTGTCTTCTGAATCTGAATCTCAAAACCTAAAGGTTACAGACTTCTAATTGGCTGAAAATAACATATTGTTGTTACGTGCGTTAGGAAGACAGTAAAAAATCTGTCCTTTGGACAGATTGTGGAGAATGGGCCCTAGATTTGTGAACCTACCTGCGAATTATTTTACATTCTCTCCTGATTTTGTAAATTAAACCTGAAGTTTGGGTCATTCGCTTCGGTTTCGGTGTGGCCTTCTCTGCGGAGCACTTGTCGTTAAGGAAACTGGTTAGCTTGTTTACACCTTTCGATGTATCGGTTCGCAGCTCGAAAACGAACTGCAAGATCTATATTTTGAACATCATTTTTAATAAGCTCATTGAATTCTGCAAGTAATTAAAGTAGACCTAGAGATTGTGGAATTTCTTGCAAGTGACAGTAGAGAAAACAGTTTATTGGCTCAAAGAGGGAAATTGGATTAGGCTTCTGTAACCAGCCCAATAGAGAATAGTTTTTTTTTTCTCTCTTTCTTTCTAATGATAGAAAATTATTATAATACAAGTTAGTTGGTTTTTTTTTAATTCTGTGAGCAGGTGGAAAATGTGTGAGGGTCACGGGTGAACACTAGGCTATTGTTACCTACTTTTTAGGTGTTAGCCTTTTTTTTCTAGGAAGTAGATGCACTCCTGTGGTGTAGTGGTGGCACTTTCAACTTGCAATCTGAAAGGGCCTGGGTTCGATGCACGGTAGGGACAGGAAATTTTCTAGCGCTGGATTTTTCCGAATTTCCTCTAAAAATTGATCTTTCACATAGAATTTGGTAAAATCCCTAGTAGGCAACTGTCCACCTTATATCAGATCGGGCTTACATTTTCCCCCTTAATGTTAATGAATAGAATGATCCGAGACCAATCACGAGATTGAATGTTCTTTGCCCATGTTTATTCTGGTCCCTGAACTTAAATCTGGTAGGCGCTACTTACTCACAATGATGCACGGTCGGGTACTGGATAAGGATGTTCAGAACCTGTGAAATCGAGACTGTTCCTCTGTGCTCCCAACCATAGAACAGCTACCCTTTATACAGGCTGGGTGTGAGCATGACGTGACATTTCCTCACTAAGTTCATAGTACGCGTCACAGTTATCAGCCACCCAAATTATTTTCATCACCCGCTATCATTCGGAGCTCTTCTGCATTGTTTACTTATAGTTAGTTTACTTAAAAAAGAATGCAACGACATTGTTAGTTAGCCTCATGACTGTTTTTCCGTGCATTGACCTTGTGGGCAGGAGACGAATCTCATTATATAAATTGTGTCAAAAACTCATTACTTTCATTGTTTTTAGTTATAAGGAACTGGTTTGTTCCAGATAACATCGAATGCTGTGAGTAGGCGTTCTTTATCTTTACCTGATCCTTTTATGTAAAAAGGTACAGAAAGATTAATGGGCTTGAAAAACAAAATATCACTGCTCTGAACCTTAAAAAAGTTTGGAAAGATACTGTAGAGATTTGTTAAAAAGACAAAGAACATCTTGAGTAACACAAGGCATTTGAATTATTTCACTGAGAATTTTTAATAGTACCAAAGCAGCAATAGCAAGCAAGGTAAAGATGGTAACTACCACTTTGAATTTGACAATCGCGCGCTTTACTATTGATATAATCTACGTTGGACTTCCTGCTATGGGCGATACATTTTTCAAGTCATTTTCTTTTTCTCCCAGGGGCCTAGTGACCTCAGCTATGGCCTGTTCTAATGCATTTGTCCCTTCTCTGGCCGGTTTAAGTGAGTTAATGTGGCACTATTTGGGGGTCAGGACCTGGAAAGATATAAGGCCTGGCAACACGTTAATTTTTGTTGTCTGGAAATAGCCTGAGCCCAGAAATGGGTTTTCATGGAGGTGGGTCAAACGAAGAGCCACAGATTTTTTTTTTTTTTAAACTTTACTTTTGAACACAATGCGCGCACGAGAAAGTTAGGGAACATATTCTGGCAGTAGGTATAGACGAATTAAACGGCTGTGAAGTTAGCATCCCTTTGGTGTAGTGGTAGAACGTTCAGACTTGTAATCTGAGAGACCTTGGGTTCGTTTCCCAGTAGAAGCCTGAAATATTCTAGTGTAGGTTATTTCGACCCATCTTCTCAAAATTGATCTTTTACAGTAATCTGGTCAAATCCCTGGTGACACACGTCGCTAGATAATGTGGAACAGCAAAGAAACATTGTAAGGCTGGACTCAGATTCCTCCCCCTTAATAAGGATAATAATAGAATACTTCGAATATATACCTTGTCATCCGGTTCCATATATCACGAATTTAGTCATATGAGGAATTTTGGAATTGAACGAGTAATTTACTTGACAAGTCTGTGAAGTACAAAATGTTAAATACGTACCACACTCTGGACAATATCTTTGAGGAAGCCTGAAAAGACAGACGACGGTCACTCCTGTGAGGCCAGATGAGTTCAGATCTTGGTGGACGTCAAGACAGGATGCAAGTGTAGGCTGTGTAGTGCTGTGGAAACTTCAGATCTTGCGATTCTTATAGCTTGGATTAGCATCCTGGTAAGCAGTGTCGTAGATAAATGGGATGCTGTGGGAAGGGGGAGGGGAAGCTTACTCCTTAGAAAGGTATAATCGCACCTTCACTTCCCCTTCCCCACCNCCCCCCCCCCAGCTACCTTTCCACCAATTTTCAAATTCAGCTTCTACATATCACTTATATTACAAAAACGCTGCATGAGAGCTCCCCAGCCCTGTCCCCCTTCATTACCCCTCACCAAAACTTTGCCCTCTCGTATGCCCCTGTTCCTGAAAATTCCCCCTTTGCAACGCCATTTTTGGTAAACTAAGCTAAGGCAAGGGAGTGGTGTAAACATCACGTGACCAAAAGGCGCTGACTAACAATTTCGTCTCAGGCGGATTGCTGAGAATGTCCTTACCTCACATCCTTGACTAGGGTGAACCAAAATCCTGGTTCATGGTGCCCTACGAGACGTTGATTAATGCCATCTTGTGAAGCTCAAAGAAATGTGAAAGTTTTACGACCTTGAAATACATGTGTTTATTTTTTATGCTGCAAGAATTAGGAACATTAATTATGTAACTGCGTCAAAGGAACATGAGCATAAGCATTAACAGTATGAGTGTTATAGCATTACCATTAAAAAATAAAAAGATAAATGGACACAAAGATAAGTGGTGTTGTCGCAAACGATGGATCTGAAACTATGAATCAAGTCGTTACAAAACTAGTGTCGCCACTTTTAAGAATTTAATAGTTACAGCACATGACCCAATAAGTGACAAGGATGTGACTACATGTATTTTTTAAAACACATAATACACATATACGTAATTCAAATAAAACAATTGAGACCATAGTTTCTACCTGCGTTTTTGCAAGAATAAGAATACTGCTGCATGCTGCAAACAAGCTCAGTTTCGCGCATTTAGGTCACGTTCTAGTTCCTATTTAGTGCG
Source organism: Ellobium chinense (assembly GCA_033807755.1). Taxonomy (NCBI): domain Eukaryota; kingdom Metazoa; phylum Mollusca; class Gastropoda; order Ellobiida; family Ellobiidae; genus Ellobium; species Ellobium chinense. The sequence goes on from JAWQUT010000497.1 coordinate 486,956, forward strand.
CAAACAATCTAAACCCCGTCACCCCAACAGCATTCCTGCAATGAACGAAATGATATCTATTTACCTGTATTACCCTGATGTAAAAGTCACATCAGACTCCGTGAAAATGAACCAAGTGCATGCATTCTGTTTGCAATGTTGTTTGAAAAAAAATTTCAGTTTTATTGTTGTTTTATTTTTCTTTCTGAATAACTTGCGTGCAACTTAAACAAATTTCTGAACTATTTGATCTGAGTAGAATTTGTTCTTGAAGAATTTGTTAGGTACAAAAAGTGTCAACACTAACTTGTTTGAACTTATAACCAGTCAAGAAATATTCTTAAAGCCATGAAAATGACAGAGCGGCAAAATAACGTCCAAATTTTTAGAGAATAGAATTCGGCAAATGACTGGTGCTTCACATGGCCTAATGCAGGGGCAAGACGGTGGTTTGAAAATGTACCTTTACATTTGTGAATACAGAATACAGCAGTAAGTAAATTGTGGAACCAAACAAAGCATTATGATGGATTTGGTGATCATAACACAAGGTATACATCATGTCCCCCTATCTTTTTTAGGCTTTCATTAGCCCGTGTTCTGAATTTGTTTTCAAAATGCTCTGCGTGGGGCACTTTCCACAACAATTTCGGTGACTTCTTCCAATGTGGAGATAATACTTTAGAGAAGCATTTTTAGACCTCCACGATTCCCCATGCCTAAAAATTAGGGGGCTAATAATAGACGAATACTGTACCCAAAGATTCAAAGTTCGTCAACTACTGAAACATATTAGAAGGAGAGGAGATTATTAAATGTAGAGCGTGTTTAGCATTTTCTATGACCATTAAAACCAAAAATAGTTGAAACCACAGATGGTTGCCGTCATTTTACCGAACTCTCATTACGGTGTGCGGTAAAAGATTCCAAAGTCTTTACCTCACTTTCCTGCGCGGTGAACATGAGGGAGCCAAAGAAATATCCATATTTTTAAGAATATTATTTCCTGGTTACATGCTCAAACAATTAATGTTTTAAAGTAATAAACCTGTTTATCTTGTTTTTAAACGTGTTGATGATGTTTATGGCCAAAATATTTCCCTTGCACAAATTTTGCTACGCTAAAAGGTTGGGAAATTTAGTTAAGTTCCACGTGATTTATTCGGATAATTAAGCTGATACATTTTTTTTTGGTTCTTGTTGGTTTTTTTTTAACCCTGTAGACCAGATAGTAAACATATTTAGTTAAACACCAAGTGAGTTATTCGGAAAATGAAGCTGTATACATTTTTTTTGTTATGGTTGTTTTTATTTTTTGTTAACCTTGTAGACAGGCTAATAAACACCAGCATGATCTAGCGCTCACAACATCCGGTATCGAATTAATTCAACTGCGCCGCTGGAAACCCCGTGTATTGTGCATGCACCTAATGAAACAGATGTTGACAGTTTGCCCAGTTGATGAATGATTTTATTGTTGTTACTGTCTTGTTAATTGTCCGTTGCAGTTTGTTTTTTTTAATATGGTTTCTTTATGTTATTGTTGTAACTTGATATTGCTGGGTGTTGATAGCGACGGCGAAGGTGACATTGATGCTAGCAGTTTTCATGTTGTTTTATGTTGATGTTTTTGTTGGTACGCGAGTAGGGGAAACTTTTCATCCCCTCTCTTCCCAGATCAAAGCCCTACCACAGCTATTTCTCCTTTCGTCCACCTTGATTATATTACAATTCAGGAAGCTACCGTTTCTCCCCTTTCCCTTTGTATAGACAATGAAATGTCTCTTTGGCTTACTGGGAATCTGACTATGCTTTGGTTATATACAGTTTTACACCCCTTATCCAAGGATTCCATGCTAAAATATAATCCTCACATAAAAATATTGTTTCACTCTTAATCCATATTTTGACACATGGATAAAATGCTCCAAGAGTTATTAGATTTTTAAGAACTTTGGCAGTGAATCAGACTACCTAATATTTCAGGACCATTTCACACAGTAAACAGGGTAATTTTTTCCACCTAGCAACAACCACACACTTTGTACTTGAGTGGCAAAACCCCCTGTACAGAGTCTACAAAAGTATATGCATCTGTTTCAGCCTTTGAATATCAAATCCAACCCCTTTTCCCCACCCTTGGCTAAATTTGCGATTTTATAGAGACAGTTTAAAAATTGCATAAGAAAATGCCAGGCACTTGCACTGTCTTCATGCCTAAAAGAAGTGTGCGGCCTTCATTGGACGCAGTAAAGGTCATCAGTGCAAAATGTCATCTAGTCAGCAGAATAAATTACCAGTTGCAAGCTGAACAAGAGCTTGTGAAAAAGTAGAGAAAACATGACCGGTTAGGTGTTCTTTAGGGTGGCCTAGCCATTATAGGATAGAAAGATACATGAAGCATACATAATATAATTTAGATTTTAACTCAGTCCTTGCTACCAGTTATATTTATTTGCAGATGTATGAACATTATGAAGGAGCTATAACAATAAGAGAGACTGAAAAAATAGAGAAGTGGCCGGCTAGGTGTTCTTTGGGGTTGCTTAGTCACATTAGGAGAGAAAAATATGTGTAGCTTTCTTGTGATTTAGACCTAACTCTGTCTTCGCTACCAGCCATATTTATTTTCAGATGTATGAACATTATGGTTACAGACCTGTAATAGGATTGGACCCCTATGGGCTATTTTAGCATTTTGAGCTGCCCTCTGAGCCCAAAGTTTTAGCTTTCACCCAGACCCCATACCAGATTGAAACTCATTATGTGGCCCAAATTTTAAGACTGACCCAACCCCAGCAAGCCCACTGAAATTTTGAGCTTGGTTGCTATTTGTAAACAGAGTTTACACTTTTCACTGGTCAACACCAAACCCCTCCTCTTCCGCCTGAGCACACCCTTGACCTGGCAGTTCCAGCTCAGGGCTAAATAGTGCCTGGCAAAATAAAGTAAAATGGACACAGTTTCCCATGATATATCATAATTTGCCCCCTGGAGCCCTTATTACTGGAAGAAGGGCATGCCAAAAGAGGGAAAAGGGGAGATGAAATATACCCCCTATGTAGTAGGACCCAGTAGTGAAAGTACAATTACAGGCCTGTAACCTTATGAAGAACATAACAGGTCTTGTATTAGAAGAAGGTTAAAAGAGTGAAATGTATGTAAGTGGAACTTTGCCTCGTTACTTATCCACGTTGTGACAGACGTGCAATTCTTCACTCTTCCTCCTTGTGTGTCCTGACATTTGTGGTGACAAAACCTCGCTAATAATAATGGTAATCGCGCCAGTGCGATATTATTTATTACTTATGGTGACAGTGGTGTTTTGTATTTGTAATTCCGAGTCAACCTACCCTGAGCACTGCTCCAGGATGTACGTTGCCATTTATGTCTGTATTGTTTGTACACCTTCTGTTTGTTTTGCGCATTCAGTCTGAAACAGGATGAGGAAACTTTTTTCTAGGAAATTGTATAATGTCAATTGTATGCATTGTATGATGCATGTTAAAAATAATGTTTGTGTTCGCCTTTGTTTCGTTGGATGTTGGATATTTGTATCTGTTCAAGCTTTTTAATTTTCATGACTATTGTTCACAATTTTTCCCTTTTTCTTGTGCCATTTCGTTCAAAGTTCATTGATTTGGTGCATCTGAAGAAGGACGCCAGTCCGCAAATTTGTGCATTAAATGCTATAGTTTTCTTTCTTAACTTATTCATATCCAGTGCGGATAAATTAATGTTTTGCAACTAATAATAAGAGTCTTCAATGGTCATGTTTTCAAGCACTGCTCGTTCGGTTTTTCACCATTATTCCTCGGGCAGGCCAAACTATTTAACAGCTTGCTCAGATCTCTGGAATACGGTGCAACTGTCATTTTAGTGGTGCAGAGTATTGGTTTTCACTAGATATATACTAGCAATTGCTTTCACTGTCCTTAGCCAAGTACACATTTTCCAGACGGGTGGACTAAGGAAAAATGATGATGATGATGATGATGATGATGATGATGATGATGATGATGATGGTTTTTATGATTATGATGATCGAAGTGATGGTAGTGGTGGTGGTGATGGTGGTGATGGTAAGGGTGCTTTAGTTGGTATTTAGCCTGACGAAGGATCACTTTTAGACCCGAAAATTCGTATTCTTTTTAAAACACCACTGTAATCAGTTCATTTTATATTGTGAATTAAATTTCTTAATTCTTTGTTGATTGTAACGAGGTGTGGCCATTTCGGGCTCCCTGTTAATATTTTAATTAGAAGAGACTCACTCCAACACAACACAAGACGTAGACACTATGGACGTAAGACTGATAATAGAAATGACATAACGAATTTACTGGACGAACCTTAACAGAACGCAGCCAACCTTTTGTAATCACCCTCCACACGTACCTCCCCAGCCCTCAAACCTCACACCACCCAACAACCCATCCTCACACCACACATCCACACTAGCCTCTCATCCTATCATACGCACCCCACCCAACCTGCGACTACTTCTACCCGACTACAGTCTACCCACACTAACTAAGATAAAGTCCAGGGGCCCCCATAGCCTTGATCACAGCACGACGACCGCACAAAGTCCACTTGACGACGGGACGACAGGAACAACGATGATCAGGGGCGTTGACCGTAACGACGACAGGAACTTCCACAGACAGAGATGACGACGATGACTCGGACGACGATGACTCGGACGACGATGACTCGGACGACGATGACTCGGACGACGATGGCTCGACCTATAGACTAATGTCGATGAGGTGACGGCGGACCTTGACAGGCTCTCAAGCCAAGGTCAGCACATACAACGATGAAGTCGACGACTTAGACAGTAGAATGAAACGATGGCTCACTCGAACGGTACTGCACACCACAGCAGATAACACGGTGAAAACAGTATGTCACGACACCACGGAGGACGAACTCGTCGACGATTCACTGTAGACAGTTAACAGTAACAGTTGTAATACAAATAAAGACGATCCACTGGCCGGCAACACCACAGCAACTATCTCTTTCCCCCGGTTCCTCCACCAATCTCCTCTTCAGGCTCCCTAACCGTCCTCTCCCCTCAACCACCACGTCATTTCCCCCTCTTTTCTTCCAACCCCCGTCACATCCTCACCCAATAATTTCACTCTCCTAAGAGCAAAAAAATAGAAAGGCAATAACTCCCGAGCAAAAAAAAAGCAAAAAGACTGAGTGTCGAGTTAGCAGTGAGGTGTACCCCAGTCCGAAGACTGAAGTACAGATCATCAGCTTTAGGCTCTGTTGATAAAGTTTTGGTCTAACCCACACTGCCACGGCTCAGCCCGACTACAGGAAACACAGTTGGACTTATATCGTTAAATTTAGTGATCAAAGTAGTGGTGAAATATCCGGATGAGTAAATTCTAAAATTAGTCTTCAGTAACCAATACTACGGACAAGCACTATCTGTGTATTTAACTCTGTTATTTCCCTTGTCTTTTCTATCGTACATAATTGTGTAGCAGTAGCATCCTGTCTCAGCTTTCACTCTGCTGCTGTTGCTGCTGCTGCTGCTGCTGCTGATGATGATGATGATGATGATGATGATGCTGTGGTTGCTGCTGCTGATGCTGCTGCTGCTGATAATGATGACGATGATGCTGTGGTTGCTGCTGCTGATGCTGCTGCTGCTACTGCTGCTGATGATGATGATGATGATGATTATGTTGATGATGGTGGTTGGTGTGCTGCTGGTGGTGGTGGTGATGGTGGTGATGATAAGAATGCTTTAGTTTGTATTTAGCCTGACGAAGGATCACTTTTAGATCCAATAATTCGTATTCCTTTTATCACATCATTGTAATCAGTTTATTTTATATAGTGGAGTAAATTTCTTAATTCTTTGCTGATAAGGACAGAACGTTTTTATATCATTTTAATCTCTATTCCTAGTGGTGGTGATGACGATGGCAATGACGACGACAACAATAACAATGATAATAATGACAAGTGGGAATTGTGATATCATGACAATGCAAATGGAAATTAACTTGAGCAGTACTTGTGATGTTGTGATTATGAAGGCTCATGACGTTTTGCCATGTCTCCTTTCTCATGTATCGATTTACATCTTTATTTGACTATCAATATTCCGGAATAATAAACTTTTAAGGCAGCTTTAGCTGATGTTGTTACTGGACGAAGAGAAGGTCTGTGTGTCTTATGGCCACACCCAGACTGCAAAATGGGCTAATAATTTGAATAACATAACGCTAAAAGGTGAGGAGCTAAAAAAATGAGGGTGGAATTAGAAGAAGCAGCAGGATTGCTGAACGACTAGGTCATTCCGATGTGCTGATTTGCAATGAGATGCTAAAGGAGTGCCTCACCCATAGATTAATTAGACATCGTAAAGCACCTAAGTACAGCAGTAGGTAAGAAGAAATGCATAAATACCAATAATTTCACTCTTCTAAGAGCAAAAAAATAGAAAGGCAATAACTCCCGAGCAAAAAAAAAGCAAAAAGACTGAGTGTCGAGTTAGCAGTGTGGTGTACACCAGTCCGAAGACTGAAGTACAGATCATCAGCTTTAGGCTCTGTTGATAAAGTTTTAGTTTAACCCACACTGCCACGGCTCAGCCCAACTACAGGAAACACAACTGGACTTATATCGTTAGTTTCAACGATCAAACCTGTGGTGAAATATCATGATGAGTTAGATCCTAAAAATAGCAAGTAGGGGAAGTCGTCATGTATTTATAGACTGCATGCGACGCTTTTGTTATCTCCCTTTTCTTCCTCATCGTGAATTATATTATAGTAGTTGCAATGGCATGTTAGACTTTCTTGCTGCTGTATAGTAATATGAAATGCACAGACGATGAAGATACCGATGACTGATGATGATGAAGGTGATGGTAGTTTTTTTCCCTCATGATTTGTGCTGACATTCTTTTTTTTGTTAAGTCTCATTACCTCTTTCTTTTCATTCTTTGGTTCGTGTTGAGTTTCTGCATCTGAAGGTATTTCTTTCTTTCTTTCTTTCTTTGCTTATTTATTTTATTTACAGTCTAAGATGCTTAGCTTCATCATTGGTCAGTGGGAAAACAAATAAAACAAGGAGTTGGGTGACAGCAGTCGTCAATACATAGTAATACAGTGGAGTACGTTTAATTTGGACACCCTTGGTACGTAATTACGGATACTAAACACAACATTTTCGGTCCCAATTTTACAGCGAGTCTGGAGAAATACTCAAATTTCAGCAATTACAACACCATCTCCATTCCCCTCTCAAAAAAGAATCGCAAAAAGTACCAAAAAAAAAACAGCAAAGAGACTGAGTGTCGAGTTAGCAGTGTGATGTAGCCCAGTCCGAAGACTGAAGTACAGATCATCGGCTTTAGGCTCTGTTGATAAAGTCTTGGTATAACCCACACTGTCACGGCTCAGCCCGACTACAGGACACACAATTGGACTTATATCGTTAGCTTTACTGATCAAAGTAGTTTCATAATGGCAGTGATGGTGGTCTGATGATGCGGCCTCTGAATGAAGAGGAGATCTGTAAAAATTAACAGTCACATTGAGACTGCAATTCGTGACAGTGCTATGAATAGTTTGACATACACAAAAACAGTACAAAAACAATAATGATGGAATGACCCAATTAGTTAAGCAACAGTATTGAGGAACGATCTAGTTATTCTGATATTCTGTTTGATACTGAGACCGAAATACGATTGAAAAATACCAAGGGCTGATGGAGCTTACCTTTATAATATCGAGAAAACGTTCATTCCGAACATAAAAAAGACAATGAGTAAGGAGAAATACACAAATACCACCAATTTCAATACCCCAAGAGAAAAAAAACAACTTGCAACAACAACAAAACTAAAACAAGACGCAGGCCGAAAAGGTGTGGACTATAATGATGTTGTTTTATGAACTAACAAAATTTTCAATTGTGAGCTGGAAACTGGCACTCCCAAGACCGTAATAATTTACCTGAAATGACACAGTTAAAAAATTCCCAGTTCATAATGCACCTCAAAAACAGTTCATAATGCACCTCAAAAACACAGTGAGTGAAAATAAAAATAAACACATCTGTGCTCTTCATTACCCCAAGGAAAAACAAATTGCGTAAAAAATGTACAAAAAGACTGAGTGTCGAGTTAGCAGTGTGGTGTACCCCAGTCCGAGGACTGAAGTACAGATCATCAGCTTTAGGCTCTGTTGATAAAGTCTTGGTATAACCCACACTGCCACGGCTCAGCCCGACTTCAAGACACACAGTTGGTCTTATATCGTTAGCTATAGTGATCAAAGTGGTGGTGCAATATTCGGATGAGTAAAGTCAAAAATTAGTCTTCCGTAATACTAAGGGATGTCACCATGAGATTGACTATATACAATATCTGTTATTTCGATTATCTTTCCTATTGTGTAGCCCGTCCCCACATTTAATTATTTCCTACATATGTTTTGAGTAGTTAGTAGTGATGCATTCTCTACTGTTAAAGTGTCTCTAGAGGATGATATTTCTGTGGTGAGGTATATTTGCAGAGGGACACAGAAATTTTTCAATAGTCTGACTCACTGAGATGGATTGGATGAGGTGTTGATAGCCTTTGTTAGTTCCCTGGAGAAATATGCAACTTTCAGCTGTCATGCACACTCATTTCCCTACAAAATGGTACCAGTGTTGCTGCAATATCTGTCTCAGATCATTCTTATGGCCCAATTAAGAGTTTGATACCTCTCAAAATAGCCAGTTCTCTTGATGGCATACCCTATGCTACTTTGATAGCTCCCATGAACCTACAGTTCAACCCTAAAATTTAGCCATGGTAGCCTGTTTGGAAGGGAACAAGTAGGGAATGGTC
>JAWQUT010000497.1:499068-513517 GCA_033807755.1 Ellobium chinense
TCTGTCTGTCTGTCTGTCTGTCTGTCTGTCTGTCTGTCTGTCTGTCTGTCTGTCTGTCTGTCTGTCTGTCTGTCTGTCTGTCGCGGGTGGAACCGAGAGTCAACACTTATTGTGAAGAAATATTTTCCACGTACTGTCCTTCAAAAATTGCCATTATAATCGTAAATGCCAGGCAGGACAGAGAGACAGATAGAAAGCCAGAAAGGGAGGGACGGACGGACAGACAGACAAGCTACGGTAAACCATACGTTGAACATCGGCTCCAAGTGTCATAACAGTCGAAAATTCCTGCGTCAGCTTCGGGCACCGATGTCAGCGTGAGGGCCAGGACAAGACACACAGTAACACTCAGCTTTACCATCATGGCCATGGCTTTCAAAACCTGCAAAGAGAAGAAAAACATGCACTGTCGGACAGGACTGGGCAGATCTGAGATCATAATAATAAAGTGAAAGAAGCTCGTGAACTCAAGTTCAGTTCAGATCATGTGAAACTAAATCTGAGCTTAATAGCTATGTATTTTGGACGAACTGATCTGGATCTGAAGTGTAACACTATTTGGGGTGGTTGATCTAAACTTTACTTTTCTACCTAAATTTGAGTTTAGTTCATATATACCTCGAAAATCAGAACCGAATGCCGATTTCTAAAACCGAGGGGAGCTTTCTGATCTGAAAACTACTCAATTTTCATAGAACTGAGTTGAACTTGATATTAGGGCTATTACTCCTTATGAAGTGAACTTGATCTGAACTGACTTTTTTTATTAACTTGCCAAACCCTGATGACGGATTTATACTTGGTGAGGCCTTAAGCTTTATAAAACCTGGAGGTTTCTGGTGTAGTAGTTACACCAGAGGATATCTCAGAAGAGGACCTGGGGTCCCTAGAAAAGATTTGAAGACATGTACAGAGGAACCTCCATAATGAATATTCATTTAATAAGTATTACATGTTATTAGACTATTGTTATTAAGTGTGAATTTCACATGAACTAATGCATTATTCTTCTATCATGTCATTATTAGGATTGACCTTGAAACTAACTTTACCTCACTAATTAGTTCATGTAAACTTTTTCTCTGCGCCAAGGGCATATTTTATATCATGGCACTGCTGCAATTATGTCATTTATTTATTTGAAAGCAAAGTATTGTGAAAAATAGAAACAAATTGTTTTACAAATCCCAGTCTAGCCCGGAGCTGTAGTTGCCTTGCTATGTTTTCAGTCGGTGGAAAAGTTCTGGCATAAAATTGCCTGCAAAATGATTTACCTAGATCCAGTCAAGGCTAACAGGAAAAATGTTGCTGTCTTCTGAATCATGGCATAGGAAGTCCCATAACCTAAAGCCTAATAGAGAATACTTTTTTTCCCTTTCTTTCTAACGATAGAAAATTATTATAATACATGTTATTTTTTTTTTATTCTGCAAGCTAGGTGCAATGGGAAATGTGTGAGGGTCACGGGTGAACACCTAATGATTAGGGAACAATATACAGGAAGTAGATATGTATTGTTTAAATTGCTGTGATGCTGGCACTCCTTTGGTGTAGTGGTGGCACTTTCAACTTGCAACCTGAAAGGGCCTAGGTTCGATGCCCAATAGGGACAGGAAATTCTCTAACGCTGGATTTTTCGGAATTTCCTCTAAAAATTGATTATTCACATAGAATTTGGTAAAATCCCTAGTAGGAAACTGTCCACCTTATATCAGATGGGGCTTACATTTCTCCCCCTTAATGTTAATGAATAGAATGATCCGAGACCAATCACGAGATTGAATGTTCTTTCCCCATGTTTAGTATGGTCCCTGAACCTAAATCTGGTAGGCGCTACTTACTCACAATGATGCACGGTCGGGTACTGGATAAGGATGTTCAGAACCTGTGAAATCGAGACTGTTCCTCTATGCTCACAACCTTTATACAGGCTGGGTGTGAGCATGACGTGACATTTCCTCATATAAGTTTAAGGTACGCCTCACAGTTATCAGCCACCCAAATTATTTTCATCACCCGCTATCATTCGGAGCTCTTCTGCATTGTTTACTTATAGAATGCAACGACATTATTTGTTAGCCCCATGATTGTTTTTCCGTGTATTGCCCTTGTGGGCAGGAGACGAATCTCGTTATATACATTGTGTCAAAAGCTCATTACTTTCATTGTTTTTAGATATAAGGAACTGGTTTGTTCCAAACAACATCGAATGCTGTGAGTAGGCGTTATTTATCTATACCTGATCCTTTTATGTAAAAAGGTACAGAAAGACTAATGGGCTTGAAGAACAAGATTTCACTGCTCTGAACCTTAAACTTAAAAACAAAATGACCGGCAAATTTGGAAAGATACTGTAGAGATTTGTTAAAAGGACAAAGAACATCTTGAGTAACACAAGGCATTTGAATTATTTCACTGAGAATTTTTAATAGTACCAAAGCAGCAATAGCAAGCAAGGTAAAGATGGTAACTACCACTTTGAATTTGACAATCGCCTCTTTACTATTGATATAATCTACGTTGGACTTCCTGCTACGGACGATACATTTTTCAAGTCATTTTCTTTTTCTCTCAGGGGCCTACTGACCTCAGCTGTGGCCTGTTCTAATATATTTGTCCCTTCTCTGGCCAGTTTAAGTGAGTTAATGTGGCACTATTTGGGGGTCAGGACCTGGAAAGAGATCAGGTCTGGCAACACGTTAATTTTTGTTGTCTGGAAATAGCCTGAGCCCAGAAATGGGTTTTCATGGAGGTGGGTCAAACGAAGAGACACAGATTTTTTTTTTTAAAAAAAAACTTTACTTTTGAACACAATGCGCGCACGAGGGAGTTAGGGAACATATTTTGGCAGTAGGTATATAAGAATTAAACGGCTGTGAAGTTAGCGTCCCTTTGGTGTAGTGGTAGCACGTTCAGACTTGTAATCTGAGAGACCTTGGGTTCGTTTCCCAGTAGAAGCCTGAAATTTTCTGGTGTAGGTTTTTTCGGCCCATCTTTTCAAAATTGATCTTTTACAGTAATCTGGTCAAATCCCTGGTGACACACTTCCCTAGATAATGTGGAACAGCAAAGAAATATTGTCAGACTGGACTCAAATTCCTCCCCCTTAATAAGGATAATAATAGAATACTTTGAATATATACCTTGCCATCCGGTTACATATATCACGAATTTAGTCATATGAGGAATTTTGGAATTGAACGAGTAATTAACTTGACAAGTCTGTGAAGCACAAAATGTTAAATAGGTACCACACTCTGGACAATATCTTTGAGGAAGCCTGAAAAGACAGACGACGGTCACTCCTGTGAGGTCAGATGAGTTCAGATCTTGGTGGACGTCAAGACAGAATGCAAGTGTAGGCTGTGTAGTGCTGTGGAAACGTCAGATCTTGCGATTCTTATAGCCTGGATTAGCATCCTGCTAAGCGGTGTCGTAGATAAACGGTATGCTGTGGGATAGGGGAGGGGAAGCTTACTCCTTAGAAAGGTATAATCGCACCTTCACTTCCCCTTCCCCACCCCCCCCCCCCCCCNCCCCCAGCTACCTTTCCACCAATTTTCAAATTCAGCCTCTACATATCACTGATATTACAAAATCGCTGCATGAGAGCTCCCCAACTCTGTCCCCCTTCATTACCCGTCACCAAAACTCTGCCCTCTCGTATGTCCCTGTTCCTGAAAATTCCCCCTTTGCAACGCCATATTTGGTAAACTAAGCTAAGGCAAGTGAGTGGTATAAACATCACGTGACCAAATGGCGCCGACTAACAATTTCGTCTTAGGCGGATTCCTGAGAATATCCTTACCTCACATCCTTATCTAGGATGAACCAAAATCCTGGTTCATGGTGCCCTACGAGACGTTGATTAATGCCATCTTTAATTTTTTTTTTTTTTTAGAGAGTGAAGCTCAAGGAAATATGAAAGTTTTACGACCTTGAAATACATGTGTTTATTTTTTATGCTGCGAGAATTAGGAACATTAATTTAACTACATCAAAGGAACATGAGCATAAGCATTAACAGTACGAGTGTTATAGCATTAACATAAAAAAAGAAAAAGATAAATGGACACAAAGATAAGTGGTATTGTCGCAAACGATGGATCTGAAACTATGAATCAAGTCGTTACAAAACTATTTCCCTTGCACAAATTTTGCTACGTTAAAAGGTTTGGAAATTTAGTTAAGTACCACGTGAGTTATTCGGATAATTAAGCTGATTAATTTTTTATTTTTATTATTTTGGTTATTATTGTTTTCTTTAAGACCCTCTAGACCAGCTAGTAAACATATTTAGTTAAGCACCAAGTGAGTTATTCGGAAAATGAAGCTGTATACATTTTTTTTTTTAAACTTGTAGACAGGCTAATAAGCACCAGTATGATCTAGCGCTCACAACATCCGGCATCGAATTAATAAAACTGCTCCGCTGGAAATCCCGTGTACTGTGCATGCACCTAACGAAACAGATGTTGAGAGTTGATGAATGATTTTATTGTTGTTACTGTCTTGTTGTTCCAATTGTCCGTTGCAGTTGTTTTTTTTTTAAATGTTGTTTCTTTATGTTTTTGTTGATACACGTGTAGGGGAAATTTTTCATCCCCTCTCTTCCCAGATCAAGGCCCTACCACAGCTAATTCTCCTTTTGTCCACCTTGATTATATTACAATTCAGGAAGCTACCGTTTCATCCCTTTCCCTTTGTATAGACAATGAAATGTCTCTTTGGCTTACTGGAATCTGACTACGCTTTGGTTTTATACAGTTTTACACCCCTTATCCAGGGATTCCATGCTAAAATATAATCCTCACATATTGTTTCACTCTTAATCCATATTTTGACACATAGATAAAATGCTCCAAGAGTTATTAGATTTTTAAAAACTGTGGTAGTGAATCAGGCTACCTAATATTACAGGATCATTTCACACAGTAAATAGGGTAATTTTATCCACCTAGCAACAAGCACACACTTTGTACTTGAGTGTCAAAACCCCACCTGTACAGAGTCTACAAAAGTATTTGCATCTGTCTCGGCCTTTGAATTTCAAACTCAACCCCTTTTCCCCCACCCACGGCTAAATTTGCGATTTTATAGGGACTGTTTAAAAATTGCACAGGAAAATGTCAGACATTGTCCTTATGCCTAAAAGAAGAGTGCGGTTTTAAATGGACGCTGTAAAGGTCATCAGTACAAGAGGTCATCTAGTCAGCAGAATAAGTTACCAGTTGCAAGCAGAGCAAGAGCTTGTGAAAAAGTAGAGAAAACATGACCGGTTAGATGCTCTTTAGGGTCGCTTACTCTGTCTACGCTACCAGCCATATTTATTTACAGATGCATGAGCATTATGGTTACAGACCTGTAATAGGATTGGACCTTTTTTTTCTTCTATGGGCTATTTTAGCATTTTGAGCTGCCCTCTGAACCCAAAGTTTTAGCTTTCACCCAGACCCCATACCAGATTGAAGCTCATTATGTGACCCAAATTTTAAGACTGACCCAACCCTAGCAAGTCCACTGAAATTTTGAGCTTGGTTGCTATTTGTAAACAGAGTTTACACTTTTCACTGGTCAACACCAAATCCCTTCTCTTCCGCCTGAGCACACCCTTGACCTGGCAGTTCCAGCTCAGGGCTAAATAGTGCCTGGCAAAATAAAGTAAAATGGATACAGTTTCCCATGATATATCATAATTTGCCCCCTGGGGCCGTTATTACTGGAAGCATGGCATGCCAAAAGAGGGAAAAGGGGAGATGAAATATAACCCCTAAGTAGTAGGACCCAATAGTGAAAGTAGAATTGAGGCCTGTAACCTTATGAAGAACATAACAGGTCTCGTATTAGAAGAAGGTTAAAAGAGTGAAATGTATTATGTAAGTGGAACTTTGCCTCGTTACTTATTCACGTTGTGACAGACGTGCAATTCTTCACTCTTCCTCCTTGTGTGTCCTGACATTTGTGGTGACAAAACCTCCTATTAAGTCCAAAATCCACGTGTCGTGGTGCTGGTGGTGATTCGTGATTTTAGGTGTTAGCGAGTGTTATTGGGTCTAGAGTAGTGCGATATTAATTATTGTGACAGTGGTGTTTTGTAATTTGTAATTCCGAGTCAACCTACCCTGAGCACTGCTCCAGGATGTACGTTGCCATTTATGTCTGTATTGTTTCTACACCTTCTGTTTGTTTTGCGCATTCAGTCTGAAACAGGATGAGGAAACTTTTGTCTAGGAAATTGTATAATGTATGCATTGTATGATGCATGTTAAAAATAATGTTTGTGTTCGCCTTTGTTTCGTTCGATGTTGGATATTTGTATCATTTCAAGCTTTTTAATTTTTATGACTATTGTTCACAATTTTTTCCCTTTTTCTGGTGCCATTTCGTTCATAGTTCATTGATTTTCTGCATCTGAAGAAGGACCCCAGTCAGCAAATTTGTGTATTAAAGTATTAAATGCTATAGTTTTCTTTCCTTATTCATATCCAGTGCGGATAATTTAATGTTTTGCAACTAATAATAAGAGTCTTCAATGGTCATGTTTTCAAGCACTGCTCGTTCGGTTTTTCACCATTATTCTTCGGGCAGGCTAAACTATTTAACAGCTTGCTCAGATCCCTGGAATATGGTGCAACTGTCATTTTAGTGGTGCAGAGTATTGGTTTTCACTAGATATATACTAGCAATTGCTTTCACTGTCCTTAGCCAAGTACACATTTTCCAGACGGGTGGACTAAGGAAAAATGATTATGATGATGATGATGATTATAGTTGGAATGGGGATGTTTTAATAATGATGGATCTTGACGTTAATGATGATGATAAGGATGACGACGTTTATGATGAAGATGAAGATGATGATGATGCTGATGTCAGGGCGGTAAAGATAGTGATGACGTTTTGTTACTTCTCCTTTCTCCTGCATTATTTTCCATTTTCATTATTAATTATACTGTCAATGTTCCGCTATATGATGCTAATAATTACGGTGATGACAGTGGTGATGATGATGAGGCTATAGCTGATGTGACCGTTGAGTGAGAAGGAGGTCGATACGACTGTGCAGTGAATCTCTCACGGCCACGTCGAGACTACGTTTCGTGCTAATGCAAGTTTATGAGGTATTTTCAGACGGGTCAGTTACACCACGTGATCTAGGGATTGCTAGGCTATTTTGATAAATGACGAGTAATCATACATGAGCAGAGCATGTAAACAAACCAACGTGTGAGCAAGATTTCCTAGGTCATGTGATGGAGCTGAAAATACCTAATTCAACATGATATGAGCAACTATAACAGAAAGGGCGGCAGATCTAAAGACGGTGATGATTGAATGTTTTGTACATAAACCGAAATTACATGGTGGGAAGTTACCAAGTTCTGATGCCCCTTACTTTAATTGAAACTAAATATGATTCCGCCCAGATTTAACACAAAACGTTTTGAAAAATATAGAGAGATTTACTTTATAAAATGGTCGACGTTCATGATTGAACACTTTATCAAGATTGACAACTCAAATAAGAGACGTAAAAAAAAAAAAAAAGCAAATGAATAGGAGTCTGGGGGCCAGAAATACAAACAGAAACTGAGCAATTGCGAGACGTTGGGGATTGCCCCTTATCTTTATGATAGAATTGTGGGGGAATGTTCAAAAACCCACATCAAAAGTAGCAAGGGTTAAGAGAAATACATAAATACCAATATTTCCACAACCCACAGAGGAGAAGAATAGGCCTACATGCCCCACGAAGACTCAACTAGGATGTCACAAGTCTTTTTTTCTTTGCTTCTAGTTAAATGAATAGTTATAAAAGAGATGTATGACGTTGTACGGTATTGTAAACCAAATTCCCTACGAGGTCAGTAAATGTCCTATCTTATTTTATTTTTTATTAATATCATGGTACGAATGGGCGATGCGATAAAAACCCGGGGGGGAGGGGGGGAAGGGGGGGGGGAACCAATGGCAAGCGGTTAGGTGATAAAAGGACTAAGTTAAATCGACATGAAAAAGATACTCACTCAGCAAGTGCAATAGATAGGAAGTAATATAGAATTGATCCCGCCCTTCCTACCACTATTAAAAAACATACACAAAAAAACCACACAAATAGCAAAAAGACTAAGTATCGAGTTGACAGTGTGGTGTACCCCAGTCCGAAGACAGAAGTAAAGATCATCAGCTTTAGGCCCTGTTGATAAAGTCTTGGTCTAAGCCACACTGCCACGGCTCAGCCCGACTACAGGAAATACAGTTGGACTTATAATTATCGTCAGCTTTAGTAATTAAAGTAGTATAGTTATGAAGTATCCGGATGAGTAAAGTTTAAACTTAGTCTTCAATAACGGATACTACGGACAATCACTATCTATGTATTTAACTGTGTTATTTCCCTTGTCTTTCCTATCGTGCATGATTGTGTAGCAGTAGCATCCTGTCTCTGCTTTCACTGAGCTGTTGTTGTTGCTGCTACAGCTGCTTCTGTTGCTGCTGCTGCTAATGAAGATGATGATGATGATGATGATGATGATGATGGTTTTTATGATCATGATGATCATGGTGGTGGTGGTGTGCTGCTGGTGGTGATGGTGATTTTGGTGATGGTAAGGGTGCTTTAGTTTGCATTTAGCCTGACGAAGGATCACTTTTAGACCCGAAAATTCGTATTCGTTTTATAATACCATTGCAATCAGTTCATTTTATATAGTGAGGTAAATTTCTTAATTCTTTGCTGATGATGACAGAACGTTTTTATTTTTTTTTAATCTCTGTTCCTGGTAGTGGTGATGATGATGACGATGACGACGGAGACGATAACAATGATAATGATGATTTGTGGGAATTGGGATATTGTAATAATGCAGATGGAAATTACAGATGGAAATTAACTACAGCTATACTCATGATGTTGTGACTCTGAGAGCCAATGACGTTTTGCCATGTCTCATGTATCGATCTGTATCTGTATTTGATTATCAATATTCCGGAATACTATATTTTTAATGCAGCTTTAGCTGATGTTGCCACTGGATGAAGAGAAGGTCTGTGTGTCTTATAGCCACACCCAGGCTGCAAAATGGGTTAATAATTTGAATAACATAACACTAAAAGCTGAGGAGCTAAAAACATGAAGGTGGAATTAGATGAAACTGCAGGATTGCTGAACGCCTAGGTCATTCCGATGTGCTGATTTGCAATGAGATGCTAAAGGAGCGCCTCACCCATAGATTTATGTTAATTAGAGTTCGTAAAGCACCTAAGTACAGCAGTAGGTAAGAAGAATGCATTAATACCAATAATTTCACTCTCCTAAGAGCAAAAAAGTAGAAAGGCAATAACTCCCGAGCAAAAAAAAAAGCAAAAAGACTGAGTGTCGAGTTAGCAGTAGGGTGTACCCCAGTCCGAAGACTGAAGTACAGATCATCAGCTTTAGGCTCTGTTGATAAAGTCTTGGTCTAACCCACACTGCCACGGCTCAGCCCGACTACAGGAAACACAGCTGGACTTATATCGTTAAATTTAGTGATCAAAGTAGTGGTGAAATATCCGGATGAGTAAAGTCTAAAATTAGTCTTCAGTAACCAATACTACGGACAAGCACTATTTGTGTATTTAACTGTGTTATTTCCCTTGTCTTTTCTATCGTACATAATTGTGTAGCAGTAGCATCCTGTCTCAGCTTTCACTCAGCTGTTGTTGATGCTGTTGCTCCTGCTGCTGCTGATGATGATGATGATGCTGTGGTTGCTGCTGCTAATGCTGCTGCTGATGATGATGATGATGATGACGATGATGCTGTGGTTGCTGCTGCTGATGCTGCTGCTGCTGCTACTGCTGCTGCTGCTGCTGATGATAATAATGATGATAATGATGATTATGTTGATGATGGTGGTTGGTGTGCTGCTGCTGGTGGTGGTGGTGATGGTGGTGATGATAAGGATGCTTGAGTTTGTATTTAGCCTGACGAAGGATCACTTTTAGATCCGATAATTCGTATTCCTTTTATCACATCATTGTAATCAGTTTATTTTATATAGTGAAGTAAATTTCTTAATTCTTTGCTGATAAGGACAGAACGTTTTTATATCATTTTAATCTCTATTCCTAGTGGTGGTGATGACGATGACAGTGACGACGACAACAATAACAATGATAATGATGACAAGTGGGAATTGTGATATCATGACAATGCAAATGGAAATTAACTTCAGCAGTACTTGTGATGTTGTGATTATGAAGGCTCATGACGCTTTGCCATGTCTCCTTTCCCATGTATCGATTTACATCTTTATTTGACTATCAATATTCCGGAATAATAAACTTTTAAGGCAGCTTTAGCTGATGCTGCTACTGGATGAAGAGAAGGTCTGTGTGTCTTATGGCCACACCCAGACTGCAAAATGGGCTAATAATTTGAATAACATAACACTAAAAGGTGAGGAGCTAAAAAAGTGAAGGTGGAATTAGAAGAAGCAGCAGGATTGCTGAACGACTAAGTCATTCCGATGTGCTTATTTGCAATGAGATGCCAATGGAGCGCCTCACCCATAGATTTATGTTAGTTAGAGTTGGTAAAGCACCTAAGTACAGCAGTAGGTAAGAAGAACTGCATAAATGCCAATAATTTCACTCTCCTAAGAGCAAAAAAGTAGAAAGGCAATAACTCCCGAGCAAAAAAAAAAGCAAAAAGACTGAGTGTCGAGTTAGCAGTGTGGTGTACCCCAGTTCGAAGACTGAAGTACAGATCATCAGCTTTAGGCTCTGTTGATAAAGTCTTGGTCTAACCCACACTGCCACGGAAACACAGTTGCACTTATATCGTTAAATTTAGTGATCAAAGAAGTGGTGAAATATCCGGATGAGTAAAGTCTAATATTAGTCTTCAGTAACCAATACATGTATACATGTACTAGGGACAAGCATTATCTGTGTAATTAACTGTGTTATTTCCCTTGTCTCTTTTCTATCGTACATACTTGTGTAGCAGTAGCAGCCTGTCTCTGCTTTCACAGAGCTGTTGTTGCTGCTGCTGCTGCTGCTGCTGCTCCTGCTGCTGCTGCTGATGATTATGATGATGATGATGATGATGATGATAATGGTGATGCTGTGGTTGCTGCTGCTGCTGCTGCTGCTGCTGATGCTGATGCTGATGCTGCTGCTGCTGCTGCTGCTGATGATGATGATGGTGATGAATGTGGTTGCTTTTACTGCGAAATTTATAACTCTTGTTTCATTCTATTGATAAAGGCTTTAGAGCTGAAACGTTTAGATGTAATTTTCGGTCTTAATTCTTTACTAGATTTTTAATAAATTCCTTGAATTAAGGTTGAGCTTTTAATTTTTCTCAGTTTTAAATGATGATGATGATGATGATGATGATGATGATGATTATGTTGATGATGGTGGTTGGTGTGCTGCTGCTGGTGGTGGTGGTGATGGTGGTGATGTTAAGGGTGCTTTAGTTTGTATTTAGTCTGACGAAGGATCACTTTTAGACCCGAAAATTCGTAGTCTTTTAATCACGTCATTGTAATCAGTTTATTTTATATAGTGCAGTAAATTTCTTAATTCTTTTCTGATAAGGACAGAACGTTTTTATATCTTTTAATCTCTATTCCTAGTGGTAGTGGTGACGATGACAATGACGACGACAACAATAACAATAATAATGATGACAAGTGGAAATTGTGATATCATAACAATGCAAATGGAAATTAACTTGAGCAGTACTTGTGATGTTGTGATTATGAAGGCTCATGTCATGTCTCCTTTCTCATGTATCGATTTACATCTTTATTTGACTATCAATATTCCGGAATACTAAACTTTTAAGGCAGCTTTAGCTGATGTTGCCACTGGACGAAGAGGAGGTCTGTGTGTCTTATGGCCACACCCAGGCTGCAAAATGGGTTAATAATCTGAATAACATAACACTAAAAGCTGAGGAGCTAAAAAAAAATGAAGGTGGAATAAGATGAATCAGAAGGATTTCTGAACGACCAGGTCATTCCGGTGTGCTGATTTGCAATGAGATGCCAAAGGAGCGCCTCACCCATAGATTTATGTTAGTTAGAGTTGGTAAAGCACCTAAGTACAGCAGTAGGTAAGAAGAAATGCATAAATACCAAAAATTTCACTCTCCTAAGAGCAAAAAAGTAGGAAGGCAATAACTCCCGAGCAAAAAAAAAAGCAAAAAGACTGAGTGTCGAGTTAGCAGTGTGGTGTACCCCAGTCCGAAGACTGAAGTACAGATCATCAGCTTTAGGCTCTGTTGATAAAGTCTTGGTCTAACCCACACTGCCACGGCTCAGCCCGACTACAGGAAACACAGTTGGACTTATATCGTTAAATTTAGTGATCAAAGTAAAGGTGAAATATCCGGATGAGTAAAGTCTAAAATTAGTCTTCAGAAACCAATACTACGGACAAGCACTATCTGTGTATTTAACTGTGGTATTTCCCTTGTCTTTTCTATCGTACATAATTGTGTAGCAGTAGCATCCTGTCTCAGCTTTCACTCAGCTGTTGTTGATGCTGTTGCTGCTGCTGCTGCTGCTGCTCTGCTGCTGCTGCTGCTGATGATGATGATGATGATGATGATGATGATGGATTTTATGATCATGATGATCATGGTGGTGGTGGTGATAGTGGTGATGGTGGTGATGGTAAGGATGCTTTATTTTGTATTTAGCCTGACGAAGGATCACTTTTAGACCCGAAAATTCATAATCTTTTTAACACATCATTGTAATCAGTTATTTTATATAGTGAAGTAAATTTCTTAATTCTTTGCTGATGATGACAGAACTTTTTTTTTCTTTAATCTCTGTTCTTGGTAGTGGTGGTGATGATGACGATGACGACGACGACGATAACAATGATAATGATGATTTGTGGGAATTGAGATATTGTAATAATGCAGATGCAAATTAACTTCAGCTATAATCATGATATTATGACTCTGAGAGCCAATGACGTTTTGCCATGTCTCATGTATCGATCTTTATCTGTATTTGACTATCAATACTCCGGAATACTATATTTTTAATGCAGTGCTAGCTGATGTTGCCACTGGATGAAGAGGAGGTCTGTGTGTCTTATGGCCACACATAGACTGCAAAATGGGCTAATAATCTGAATAACATAACACTAAAAGCTGAGGAGCTAAGAAATTGAAGGTGGAATTAGATGAAGCTGCAGGATTATTGAACGACTAGGTCATTCCGATGTGCTTTGCAATGAGATGCTAAAGGAGCGCCTCACCCATAGATTTACGTTAATTAGAGTTCATAAAGCACCTAAGTACAGCAGTAGGTAAGAAGAAATGCATAAATACCAATAATTTCACTCTCCTAAGAGCAAAAAAAAAATAGAAAGGCAAAAAAAAGCAAAAAGACTGAGTGTCGAGTTAGCAGTGTGGTGTACCCCAGTCCGAGGACTGAAGTACAGATCATCAGCTTTAGGCTCTGAGGAAGGAGGTTTCTTTTGGTGTAACCCACACTGCCACGGCTCAGCCCGACTATAGAAAGACAGCTGGGACATATATCGTTACTTTTAACGATCGAACCTGTGATGAAATATCATGATGAGTAAGATCCTGAAAATAGCAAGTAGGGGAAGTCATCATGTATTTATAGACTGCGTGCGACGCTTTTGTTATCTCCCTTTTCTTCCTCACTGTGAATTATATAGCAATGGCATGTTACTGTTAGACTTTCTTGCTGCTGTACAGTAATATTGAAAACACAGGCGATGAAGATACCGATGACTGATGATGATGAGGGTGATGGTAGTTTTTTTCCCTCACGATTTGTGCTGACATTTTTTTTATTTGTTAAGTCTCATTACTTCTTTCTTTTCATTCTTTGGTTTGTGTTTTGTTTCTGCATCTGAAGGTATTTCTTTCTTTCTTTCTTTATTTATTTAATTATTTAATTTACAGTCTAAGATGCTTATCTTTATCATCGGTCAGTGGGAAAACAAAGAAAACAAGGAGTTGGGTGACAGCAGTCGTCAATCCATAGTAATACAGTGGAGCACGTTTAATTTGGACACCCTTGGTACGTAATTACGGATACTAAACACAACATTATCGGTCCCAATTTTACAGCAAGTCTGGAGAAATACTCAGATTTCAGCAATTACAACACCATCTCCATTCCCCTCTCAAAAAAGAATCGCAAAAAGTAAAAAAAAAAAAACCAGCAAAAAGACTGAGTGTCGACTTAGCAGTGTGGTGTACCCCAGTCCGAAGACTGAAGTACAGATCATCAGCTTTAGGCTCTGTTGATAAAGTCTTGGTATAACCCACACTGCCCCGGCTCAGCCTGACTACAGGACACACAATTGGACTTATATCGTTAGCTTTACTGATCAAAGTGGNGTCAAGGTCTTTGACACCTATTGTTTTTTCTTCTGTTGGCCCTATTAACATTTTGTGTTA
>JAWQUT010000498.1:0-51669 GCA_033807755.1 Ellobium chinense
TAGGAGACTGGTACGATCCTGGGAGACTGGTACGATCCTGGGAGACTGGTGTGATCTTGCGAGAACCGTATGACTTTACGAGACTGGTATGATCCTTGCTAGACTGGTACAGTCTTGGCATCAGACTGGTTTGAACTTGGAAAGCTAGTATGTTTGATCTTATTACAAATAGTTACCCTGCTGATGTGAGTTTCATTGATGAACACTATATTGTGTACTATATTTTATTCTCAGAAATGAAAATTTTGAAGTGTCTTCTGTGCCTTCTATATTATTTTTCTGAAAACGTACAACGCCGTTGTGCCCTTTAATTGATGGATCTATTTATTTTTATTATGATTATTATTATGATTATTACTTTGGGAGATTGGTATGATCTTATGAGACTGATACATTGTAATTTTGCCACACAAGTATAATCTTGAAAGACAGGTATGAACTTGTGAGACTGACATGACCTTGTATGAGTGTATTAAGTCTGAGATGTTTAACTAATGATTTTGTGGATAATGTAATATTTGCAGTGGTTTTGCGAGCCATGTACTACCAAAAGATTGTCAACGGCTATGCAAAGGGTAAGGTTTTGTTATATGCGAATCATGAATGTTTTTTTTAATGGATCGAGTGATGTTTTGACAAGTTACGTTTGCATTGCTATAGAGGAACAAATTTTTGTTGTATGCACGGTTGGACACTGTTGTCTGTTTGTGTTTTGAGGGTTTAGAGAGAGAAAGAAAGAAAGAAAGAAAGAAAGAAAGAAAGAAAGAAAGAAAAAGAAAGAAAGAAAGAAAGAAAGAAAGAAAGAAAGAAAGAAAGAAAGGAAGGAAGAAAGAAAGAAAGAAAGAAAGAAAGAAAGAAAGAAAGAAAGAAAGAAAGAAAGAAAGAAAGGAAGGAAGGAAGGAAGGAAGGAAGGAAGGAAGGAAGGGAGAAAAGAAGAAAGAAAGAAAGACAGACAGAAAGAGAGAAAGAAAGAAAGAGAGAAAGAAAGAAAGAAAGAAAGATAGATAGATTAGATAGAAAGATAGATAGAAAGATAGATAGATAGATAGGAAGAAAGATAGATAGATAGATAGGAAGATAGAAAGATAAGAAAGAAAGAAAGAAAGATAGAAGGATAAGAAAGAAAGATAGAAAGATAAGATAGAAAGATAAGAAAGATAGAAGGATAAGAAAGAAAGACAGAAAGAAAGAAAGATAGAAAGAAATATAGACAGATAGATAGATAGAAAGATAGAAAGAAGAGGGTAAAGGAGGAGAAGAGGCATGAGGGAGTGAGAGATGGATGAAGGGGGGGGGGGATATTTGACAACCTCGAGGAGAGGGAGTAGTTTGTCGCCCTGGTTTTGTTAGAGAAATATGAACATGATTATTTTGGAGAAGGGAAATAATCCATGCTTGCCCCACTCGAAAGAGATACCAGTACTTTACGAATGTATCATCCGTGGCTTGCCCCACTCGAAAGAGATACCAGTACTTTACGAATGTATCATCCGTGTTGACTTGTAAGACCGTGTTCCACAAAAAATGAGAACGCTTTTATTTCTTCAAGTTCGGATCTCGTGAGAGAGAAAGAAATAGAAAGAGAGAGAGAGAGAGAGAGAGAGAGAGAGAGAGAGAGAGAGAGAGAGAGGGGAGTTTTATCACATCTAGTTCGTAAGGCGCAATAGGATCATAACATCACCTGCCTAACTTTGTCATAACGGCCTGTAAAAGATCCGAATTTCAAAACCAAAGGTCTGTATTATTTCATATTACTTTATTTTTAACATTTTTTAAGCCATACTGTTGACATTACGTTAGATATATGTACGAGCTCAAAAATGTGAGGTCTTACAGCATTTATGAGGATTTGAGCTTCTTTATGATACAAGGGTTGGCATGTTACGAAGAATTCTGAAACAGCGAACTTTTTATCCGAGGGATTTCAACATCACAGTAAAACGACGAAAATACTTTTTTTTTTTGTGAGCGTTTTCTCGAAACCTAAAGTTTATACTTAAATCTCTGCCGTCTTCCATACATTTGTTGAAAACTTTCACGCGCGTAATATTATAATGTGATAACTAAGGCCTCAGTGTGTCTGCATATTATTTTACAAGTACTGAAAGGTCACTGACGACAGGTATATGAGCTGTGACCAATGTTTAAAAAAAAAAAAAAAATATCATAGACTATTACGTCTTTTTTAAGATGCAGGAAGAGACAAGACGAGTCATTGCTCTCTCGACCTACATAAATTCCTGTATCAAAACACAAGACTTCTGTAGATTAGGGTCTGATTTACTAGTCTAGATGACCTATTATCATCAACCCCAACACGTTTTAGATCGGTGAACAAAGCCGTCTCTTAATTTTACATCCTCTTCACTTCAAAAGCTTACTCCAGACTCCCGTGATGACCACTGAAATCAAGTAACCGTGCTGCAACAGAGAATCATTTTTTTTTTTAAATTTGCCCCATCTGGCTATTGTTTTCAATTTCTCTGTTTCTTGGTGAAAAAAAAACAAAAAAACTTTAGCTTTTAGTTCGCTGTTTCTGTTTGGCTTAAGTGAACGTTCGCTGTTTAGCTGTATACCCGCAGGTGATCCCATTTCTTCTCCAAATTTTATGTTTGTGGAATACGATGTTATGCGATAACAGGGACGATATTATTGAAGTTGCAAACTGTGTTTGGTGGTGGATGTTAATTACAAATAAAATTCGCTGGTTTTTTTTTTCCTCCAATTCTTTGCTTCTTATGTGAATTTATCATTGTGAGCTGGTTCTGTGTTTGTAAATTACATGTACTGTGTCAGGCCTACCATGAAGTCCCAACTCAAGTGTTTATTCTTTCCACACTGGATTTTGTCACAGCTGTTCCTATCGTGCAGGGCTGCCTGTGCAAAATTAAATTGTTATGTTAATTTATACAACTGGCTTTAATTAGGTATTTTCAGCTCTATCACGTGACCTAGGAAATCTTGCTCACACGTTGGTTTTTTTACATGCTCTGCTTATGTATGATTACTCGTCATTTATCAAAATATCCTAGCAATCCCTAGATCACGTGGTATAACTGACCCGTCTGAAAATACCTCATTGTGAGCAGTCGGGAAATGTGTTAGGGTCACAGGTGAACACTAGGCTCGCACGTGGAAGCAGGGACCGATTCAGGCAGTAGGTATTTAAGGATTAAATATTACTGTGAAGTTCGCTATAGACTTTCTTTTCACTACATTTGCTTCACCACTAGGTGTAGCAAAACGTAGGGTAAAAAAAATCACTCTAGCTGTAGGGGAAAAAGAAAAACCCCAGAGTGGCAACACTGATGTAGTGTTCTTGCTAGACAGCAGGAAGTGAAATTACTTGACTGACAATGGGAATGGGTATCTTCGGTCAAGGAGCTAAAAGATCGAAGTGAAAAAAGCTCAGAGAGACCCAGCCTCTCCCGTAGAATTTACCGATCGAAATACTGCCTTGAAATAAGTTGTCAAGGCTAACAAATGATAATGGTTGCAGAAGCCAAATTGTGAAAGTCTCTTACAGTATTTAATAAAAATTTCTCCTCGAACAACGGGAACGTTATGAGATGGCAAAAGCAAGTCCGCAGGTCTGATGCCATCACTGTGCTCAAATTGTTAACTGTTATTGTTAACATTTACATTTTTTCAGTTTTAATTTAGATGAAAAGTTAAGGGGTAAAAAGTTGGCCTGCTTTTGCGAGCCACAGGCCCGCACAATAAGAATCTGCTGAAGCCAATGAAAAATACCGCCTGCAATAATTTTTTTAAAAAATAAATTCAGGACTGAATTTCACCACTTCTACGGCGTGGTTTCATGTTGTAAGATTATTTCTACACAATCTGTCCAAATAATTATATGAAAGCTAGTACAACTATCAAGGCTATAGAAAGTTTTAAGTGATCTGGCTTATTGGTCCAAAGAATGAATATGTTTTGATAAGGTGCATCCACACGTTCGTCTGACCTGGGCCACGAAATTTGTAGTTCTTCATCTTTTGTGCAGGAATTTCATGGACAACCAAAAAAATGCCAGATTTTTCTGGCTCGCCCAAAACTCTCCCAAACATTTGATGGCTCAACTCTTGTAGAGAGATACGCACTATTATTACTATTTTTAGTTTTGGCCCCAGGTGAGCATTATATTTGGGAACTGTCCATACAGTAAATCTAGCAATTTGGTGGTCGGCCAATGTGGAGATTTTAATGGATATACTGCAGGGTGATAAACTAGTCTAAATAATCTGAAAACCAGCGGCAATGGTCTTGTTATGAATGCAGTGTTTACATGGCTGTGTATGTGATGGACAACTGTAACTGTAGAACTCTTTGAGTGGTGAGAGTGCAAGGGCCATATTTTGAGTAAGTATTTGTCATAAATCAGTATCAACTAAGCTCCACCATACTACAAAGGACACGTTTTTGCGAGTGTAAATTTATAAAATTACAAATAAAAAGACTGCACTGAACATAAAAGGAGATGACAGGCATAAATTGAATTTATTCATACAATTCACATCAGGGAATACTATTTTGCCCGAATTTTCACTAGTAAAAACATTTCATACAACGTTCACTAGCATACTGTTCCTCTAAATATTACAGTGAAAAGAACTGATATACTGTAAAAACGTTTTATATTTGAATTATGACCACAAGTCCGTTTGAGTTGCGGCAGTATCCATGGCAACAGACTGCCTTCCAATGGTAGCAATCAAGATAGCACCTGAGTTTAAGAACCGCAGTTTTAAATTTATGACAGGACAAGACTTGAGTGGAATAAGAACCTTTGACTACTTTGAGAGAGCAACACTGCAAACCCTCAATCATTATGCACTGATAGTAGGACCTAGTGAACACGAATAATGACCAAAGCATCAATCAGCTCTTGGGACAAGATAAATTCACCTAGCCCAGTTTTGCTGCTTACTTCAGCCAACCTCCCAGCCCTTTCCCCCTACCCCTCCACCAAGATTTCATGCATATTGATGGTGAACTTTGTATTCATTTAAGTAAAGTGCAAATTTTGGTGTTATTCTATTCAGATTCAAGACCAGTTCTGATGACAGTATCGAAATTCATGCATGAAGTCAAAAACATAAAAACAGGGTTACTGGACAATTTCAAGTTTTTCCACAACCAGTCCATATTTTCCAAGCGGCCCATATTTTTTACCATTATGGTAACATCCCATGACATCTTGTTTTTACAAGAAAATCATCCAGAGTTTGCCAGCATTTCATTCTGGTCAATGCAAGGAAAGAAGTTACATGCAAAAATTATGAATTGCTCATCTCATTTTCCTAATGACCTGGCCATTTGTGACGATTCCAGGTCTTTTCCTGATATGGAAATGTCAGTGTAAATTTTTCATGATTTTTCAGGTCTGTGGCAACTCTTTGAGCATCTAACTTTTTTAAGCAGACTTAAGTCTGATACACAAAATATAAAAAATCTACAAAAGAGACAAATCATGGCTTAATGAATAAAAAAATCAGGTTATATGCAATCATATAAAACCTATTAATAGCAGCTGCACTTGTCAACTGGCCACTGTGATCACAATCTAAAAGAGATGTCCACAGGAAGAAGGAGGTTCATTATTCAGAATAAACTACCTTACAACAGAAGGATTTATGATTTGAAACAATTACATCAGCAGGAAACCTTAGTCTGTACGCAAAAGCCACAACACTCTTCCTGCGAAAGGTAGGAAAGGCAAAAACTGTATTAAGTATACAGGTTTGTTTTTTTTTTGCACTGGAGTTCACTGATCATATATTATCATGCTATTCACAACTGAAATGGATGGCTTAGTATTCTATTTATATACTTACAGAGCACACTAAGGTGCACCAAAGTAAGAATGAAAAAATAAAAAAAAGCTGCTTCCTGCATATCAAATTTTTGGTCAAATCCAATCTTTGAGCTCCATTAAATGGCAATTAAAAAAAAAACAAAACAGAAGGCGTTTTTGTCCCTTCTATAGATTTTTTAAAATCTGTGGTGTGAACATTTTACAATGGAGGTTTCATTCAACCCAGTTGTTCTCCAAATCTCATTTTCTGTAGAATGTTTGTTATAACTCAACACTGATTATTTGTAACTTGATGGGGACGTAGGTGTAAGGCTCTTTCACTGAAGTTCAGTGGCACATCACAAAAACATATTTTTTGGAGACCACTTTCATTTGTCACAGTAATCTGCAGCATAAAGATCCCACTGCAGCCCTTTTCTGTGTAAACACAGTCACTGCTTAAATGAAAAGGAAAAGCCCTCATAAAAAGGATTTAAATACTTTTATTTCAAAATCAGTTCATTCTCCATCCTATTATCATTTATACACTCACACAACACCAAACACTTTTCACTGGTGTAATACAGCTAGCATAATATAAGCCATCACAACAATATGGACTTGGGCATTTCAAGGAATCTGTGTGACATATAAGAATACGAATATCAAACTGCACTGGTACATGTAACACCTCCACTGGCACACACTCACTATCCATGCTGGCATATAAGAATTGTGAACCTCTGCACACATTGTATGATGTACATCCTTATATGTCAAAACTGACAAAAGATTTCCACTGCCATTCCCAGTTCTGTCAGATACGCATTCATTCTTCCTTCCCACACATCTTGATACAACATGTGAGGAGCTCACCCAGGAAAATAAAACACCTTTTGTGACACAGCCACCCAAAATCAGTCTAATGATGGTACTAGCCAGTCTGAGCATTGTAATTTAATATCCAATAGGTTATGGTAATATAACAACTGCACTCACAAGTCACAATGCTCTTCCTAGAAAAGGCAAAACTCTGTTGGTTTACTCAAGCTTTTTTGCACTGCTTTGATTAAGAATTGAACAGCTGAATCTAAAATTTTTTTTGAAGTGGAAGAAAACTTGTCAATCAAGGACTTTGATACGGGACACATTAGCAGGCCATGAACACCCAACAACAATTGTAAGGAAGCAAACTCATCATTATCTTGCAACCCAGTTCAGCCTGTAACAAGATCCCAGGCCCCATGAGAAAGCAGGAGATAGCAAATCACACCCTCATTGTTTCTTTTTTTTGCTTCAGAACTGTGTTTCTAAGCTTCTACAGATGTTCTTGGTTCCTTTTTGCAGTTTTCCAGTTACTATAAATCTTGGATACTGGTAGGGCCATAACTTAGTATTCCAGTTACTGCAAATCTGGGACACTGGTTGGGCCACAACTTAGTATTCCAGTTACTGTAAATCTGGTTACTGGTAGGGTCATAAATTAGTATTCCTGTTACTGTAAATCTGGGATAGGGCCATAACTATTGCTCTGATCAACCAGTACCAACACCAGGCTCATTTCACTTCACTGTGTCAAATTTCATTTTGCCGTGTTTGAACAAATATATCACACTAGCAGACTGATGCCACCTGAGTTTAGTCCAACTATGTAAATGCTAAAACTACCATAATGTACAAGCAAAGACAATAAGTCAGCTCCCTGGGTGCAAATCTCTCTTATCAATGAATGGCATATCATACAATGGAACTTTGGTAACATCCTTCAATTTTTTTTAATGTTATCAATGAATGGCAAATCATACAATGGAACCTTGGTAACCCCCTTCACTTTTGGGACCAGCTCTTTAAGGTGTGAGACCAGAACAATGTATCAACCACAGGAGGATTCAAAGAGAAGTAAACAATCAGATATCTAAAAGGGGACATGCTATGGGAAGGGTTTGCGTTAAGCCAAGGTTGTGTTTACAAGGTTTCATGGCACAATTATACAATTCACCTCATATTAACCAAACTCAAGACTTATACCAAACACTGATCAAAACATAACCAGCATTGGAGGGAGATGAAAGGCAATGACAGTCACCCAAGGGCGATATCTTCCGTCCTGATGCATAATGCTATATTATTAATATTCAAGAAACATAAGATTAGAAAATAAAAAACCCAGATTACATGCAACATTTTCATTGACATAGTAAGACATAATCCCTCAGAAAAATTGTAATATCTTCATGTTTCTGAGTTTTTCTATGACTTTCAATGCTATCATCAGAACCAGTCTATAATTATGGACAAATGATACCAAAATTTGCATCTGACATAATTGTGGAACAAAATCCACTTATATGTCAACATGGACAATGAAACAGTGCATCCTGTGTTTGCTTTAGGCACTGTTTGGCCAGCTCTGCATATCCATATCCTTTTACATATTTCTTTTTCATACACATAAACCCAAAAGGCCTGTTTTGATAACAGATACTCGAAATTCAAATCTTCCCAGACTGTTCCTTTATACAGTCCTCTGCACAATACAAAACTTGCTCCGATGAAAAATATTGATTGTGGGTGCAATAATGTATAATAAGTTCTAAAT
This sequence comes from Ellobium chinense, assembly GCA_033807755.1. Classification (NCBI taxonomy): domain Eukaryota; kingdom Metazoa; phylum Mollusca; class Gastropoda; order Ellobiida; family Ellobiidae; genus Ellobium; species Ellobium chinense. Next base: position 8,397 of record JAWQUT010000498.1, read on the forward strand.
CTTCTTACCTGAGGTAATCTAATACAACATCAATCAAATGTGTTTCATGAAGGCGGGCCCCAAAGATAATACATGTGCATAATGAAAAGTTTTCCGACTTCTGGCTAGTAAATAAGAAAACAAAAGTTTACTGCTGGATAAAAAAAGTGCATACTGTTGATATATGTAGTTTAAAACTTTTCAGACATTTGCTTTTGGACCATTAAGATATTCATTAAATCTTTACCACCTGGCAGCTTACATATTTCACACAACTATAGCTTCATTCTTCTAACATATGTGTAAAATATGCTTCCCTTTCTTTACATGCCATTTTATTTGTCTAAATCTTTCCACTGCCAGTAGTTGCCACCAACCCTTGACAAGCTGCTCCTTAGCACAATTTTTTCGGTTTATAGGTGTGCGTGAGATACGTTCGATTAGGTTGATTCAAACTCCTAAATCACTCCGATAGATTCCTCCCCCTTAGCATTGCGTCCGCAGATAAACGTCAAGTACGCAAACGAAGTTATAAACGGCCGTAGGCCGTCAGCCCGTTCCGGACTTGACGTTTATCTGCGGACGCAACGCTAAGGGGGAGGAATCTATCGGAGTGATTTAGGAGTTTGAATCAACCTAATCGAACGTATCTCACGCGCACAAAAATCTGTATATCAAAAAACTGTACTACCTCAGTACTGTTCCTACTTATCATACTGAATATCAAAAACTTGTTTTCTATGATCAGATAATTGAAGTACATTTGCTGCTATGATTGTAAATTTGGTGTTTCAATTTTCCGTTTGCGATACACATGGTGTCTTATAGCTGCATTTGTAATCAGTATTTGTTTGTTTAAGAAGTGCCTTGAATGAACTTGGTACTATGGACATTAAAAGCAAATAATTTGAAAGTAACACATCAGTGCATTAAAGACCTGCTACAACTTGTAGAAAAAAAGAATAATTGAAAATAATCCTCAGATTTGTTAAACTTTTGTATTGAAGACTTGGAATTTAAAAAATATTTGCTATGCTTATTTGTACGTGAAGCACTTTGAAGCAAACTAAGAGAATGACAGAAGCAAGATTACTTTCCCTTGACCTGTACATTACCTTAAGAACTCTTCTTTTCCATGGTTAACAGATAACAGTGGCCATGTCGTAAGCAGGAATGGCAGCAGCCAACAGGAAAATTTTATGACACCACTGATAACATGAGCTTTTGTTCAAAGGTAAAGTTATTTTATCGTTCTTTCTATTTGTTCCTGTATCAAAGATATAGGTTATTCCTTGGACTGATTTTTCGGTTTTCTAAAAAATTTACAGCAACCTGCCATCCCTAAATCAGATGCACTATAAGAAACCTTGGAACTGTCACCTAAAAATTTTAAGCAATTGATTAAAAAATGATACTGTGGGAAAAAAAAAGATAAACTAGCATAGCTGTGAACCTTAACACCATGTACACTAGTCTAGAACCACACCAGGCTTCAAGTCATACAGTTACACAAACAAATTACACCATCCACAATACACTGACAACCACAGATGCTTTCTACTATCATCCATGTCCTGAATCACACTAACCTTTTCAAACAATCATCTTCTCACAAAATAATCCCTCCATTTTCATTCTTGCCACTTTACACAAAAAGACTGTAGGTGCCAAAATCGTAATTTCACAGGCGATGCAGAAAAATTTTCATGTAGCACCTTAATGGCTCATACAGTTGGCTATAAAGGTAGTGAAAGAGACTAACTTGATGCAAAGAAAGAGAAAAATGAACTCTATTCCATTGCATCAAAAGATGATTTGGGCACAATTTGGTATTTACAGTCCTTTTCCATCAAATGGCAGCTCACCACACTTTCTCCCCCACTCAGACCTCTTTCCCATAGCAACCTTTCTAGTCTATTGTGGCTGACGAATACAGATCTGTGGTAAGTTGTAACTGAATTAAAACAGCCAACAGCTCCTGATATATCAAACTGCTAATACAAAGAGAAGAGAAATGAACCAATGATGTAATCACTTAAGGTCTCATCCCTCACAGGAACTTTCAACACTCAATCACTTATGACATAGGGATGCCAACTGGACATAATTTAAAAAGACTGAACTTTCTGGTTGCAAAGTCCATAAATCATGGAACATGTGGCTTGTTTCCTTGATCTCATTGTCTTGTTGATCTTGCATTTCCACAATATTCATAAAAAAACAACAACAAAAAACACACACAATCCAGCTATATCTTTTTCTACTAACACCCTCAAAATTGTGCTCTTCAGCCCAGTTTCTCCGTTCAAGTCCACAAAAATGTGTTTACATCCTTATCTGGGGCTTTGAAAACAAAAATAGGATGGCTACCCTTCGTGGTACCAAATTTAGTCTACACTGTCACTACCAGTAGCAGGACAGCGGATGCCCTCTCAACAAAGTCAAGACTTTGTTAAAAAGCAGCCTCGTTCATCCACTGCTCAAACAGCAAGTATGGTGAAAACTGCGATCCCAAATACTTCAACTGCTGGCACTTCAAGGTCTCTACTAAGCCTATTGGAAGTTTCAAACCAGCTGATAATAAAATAAACACAGGGCATGCATACCTGAGCCATTTCCAGGCCTTATCTTTGTAAATGGCTAGTGTTGCTTTATTTTTTTCACCCATTTTAATAATGACCCTAACACCCAGTATGGCAGCAGAACTTTCTGGCTGACTGGAACATCTGTTGGCTGGCAATGCTGGCAAAAGCCTGAAACTTTCAATTGCTGAAAAACTGGCATCCCTAGTGACAATATTTTTTAATTGGTAAAACAACTCATGTTTCTATATTGTCAAGATGGTTCTAGTGTTTCCTCGTCATCTCTCATGTGATAACAATTCTGCAAAATCCTCAGACTCTTCTAAAAATGAACATTTAATTCTCTTGTCTTGAAAAAAAAAAAAAACGCTTAAAAAATCTACCACTTTCCCCTCTTACTACTTTAAATAACCCTAATGCAGATAGCTGTCATTTGCATTTTATAAATACACGCTCATGATCATAGTACACTTATGAATTGGAAAGAAACTTATATGTATGAAACTATGTACATACACAAGAAGCTATCATTATTGGTGATGACATTGCATCCGTGGATGACCGCCATGTTCGTCGTCGTCCTCATGGTAGGCTTCAAATCGGGCCCCACTACCGCCAAAACCCTTAGTTCCATCAAAATCCACCAGATTCACCTCCTCCACATTTTCGCCGGTGGGGATCTCTGCACGGGGACGTGGGGGGAGAACAGTCTCCAACATCTAGTGAATGAAAATGACTGGCATGGAAGTGACTGGCAAAACAATATTGACAATCTGCTCACATATGAGAAATGGCTTAAGAAAAGAGCAAGACAATACAAAAACTAGCAATTTTCTGGGCCAAATAAAAACAAAAAAAGAGACCAGTGGAGAGAAGCCAGACAAAGCTGAGTTTTAGTGCAGTTCAAAGAACTTTAAATAATACTTTCTCTCATTCTATGAGTGAGATTGAATCTCTCTCTTTCTCTCTCAAAAATACACACACAAGCAATCATATGCTTCGTTCAAGAGGCAGGCTAGTTAAGGAACAGAACAATGTACTTTCAGTTTCCAAAATAATACTGATAGATGGTAGCACTTGAGAACATTTAAATCATATAGTAAACTAAAGTTGGTCCCATTTTTATTTTTCTACAACCATAGCATTCAATTCACCCTAAATTCAAACATGAACAGAGAATACTGCATGTCTGAACCAATTTATTTGAATACATGGCCATTTGTCAGATCCAGTCCTGCCTTCACAATGCCCCATTAATCTTCTACCCACATTTCCTTTAATTAACACTCTGCCCCTGAAATTCTGATCTTCCATGATGTAGGGATGTGTAACACAACACAAATGTGTAGAGCAACACAAATGGTGGGATTAGAGAGTGCATGATGTATGCTGATTTGACCCACCACTGGTTTTTGTGAACCAATAGGAAGCAAACAGCCACTTCAAAATTTGAACTAAAATGGCAAAACAAAGATAAAGAGATGATGGCACAATCTTTCTAAATTAATTATTCAAATCTTGCACTTCAAGCCAGCTGACTTTGATAGTAAACCTCTCCAATTAAAAGTAGCAGGTTCAAAGGGCCAGTAAAAAATGTATTTTTTTCCAAAGTTTACAATGTAAATGCCTCACTTTCATCTTACAACTCCATCAAATACCATGTAAAGATTATGCACCCTCTGCATGTTTTACCGTCACTGTATTTCAATACCTTTACTTATTTTTACGAAAATACAGTTTGCTGGATTTTTAATATAAATTCGCATTGGTATAAATAGTGCGCAAGAAAAAAAACACACGAACAATAAAATTACTATCGTGAAGTACTAACCCTGAGCTGATCTCCATTGGCAAAGTTGTTCTCTGGGAAGGAAATGTTAAAGTTTATATACAAGTTGCCCTTCTCAAAGGGATTTCTATGCCAAGGCATACCTTCTCCTGACACCATCTTCAATTTTCCTGAAACAAAAAGAGGTAAGATAGTTAGGTTAGCTGTGGACATTCACCCTTTAAAATATTACCCCCCGCCCCCCCAATCACTTCCTGTAAATAGTTTTTGTTTTAAAACATCTATATTGCAACTGAGGACATTGGATGTTAAAAAGCTTAATCTTGGTAATTTTCTCAAATTAAAAAACTTCTTTTCAGTGTCAGTCAATGGACTCACCACTCCCCAGCAACACACCAATATGTACCAACACTACTATATAGGGACATAACTGGGCGTTACCCAATTTCAGACAGACAGTATACATCTTTCATCTGTTCTTCTCCCTTCCTCCCAACCCTGCCTTTCACACAATTTACAAATTCCTACCTGGAACTATAACCTCCCCAGGTTTACTAGTTATGACCAGATCTCTCCCATCTAAATGTTTGATGGTGAACTGGAAGCCACAGAGCGCGTCTGTGAGAGATATATTGTGTTCCATGATCAAATCAGCATCCTTTCGCTGAAATGTTTCGTGTTCTTTTTGCTGCAGTACAATTATCACATCACCTGGCTCCACACCTGGCTGTAGGGAAAAAAAAATCCAACAAAGAAATTTCTTAAAACCACTGCACCAATGTACATTACTTGATGAGAGAACACAAAACCATATTGAGATGATAACAAGTAAGATACCAGTGTAACCAACTTCCAAACTTGGATCTTCATAATCATGATATTCATACTCATGTCCCTGGAACAACATACAGTTGCCCTTACATAATTGTAATCAACACAATCACCATTTCCACTTAATCACATTTCCCACATGACAAAATGATGTATTTCAATACAAATGTCATTGGATAACAGCAGCTCTTTCCATGCTCTCAAGGAGTTGCAATTAGGCAGAATTGTTTATAATTATCACTCAAACAGTAGAACAAAAAATACAGCAGGTACATGGCACATGTTCTATGACCAGTCAAAATGAGGCTTTCATCACTGAATAAGGAACTAAGATATCAAGTTAGGATGGTGACTGGGGCCAACTGGTATCAAATACTTGTTTGTTGAAGAAACTGAGAATAAATCTGTTTCAGCACACAAAACTACTGATTTTACTGGTGAATGGGTAGGAAATGTGGATAAATTTTGAATTTTGGATACACAATTTTAAGCTGTAAGTATTAACATCTAAAAGGTCTCATTCCACAAAGCTATGCAATAAAAACCTTCTGCTCACTGCCATGTCAAATTCCACCCAGGATTTAGATAAGATTAACTAAATTGACCTGTGTATAATATTGATATTTTATATACAACTAATTACACCATATGTAAAATGTGTCAAAACAAATTCCTATTCTGTGGTATGTGACATATTTACGTAATCTGATGAAGTTTAAGGTAGCTTACCTGCTGATCACCTTCTCCTCTGAAGGGAATCTTCTGCCCATCTCTCATGCCTTTATCTACATGCACCTCTAGAATTTTCGTCTCATTACACACCTTCTTGCCTTTGCATTCCAGACATCTGTCTTTCTCTCTAATTACCTCACCTGCCAAACACATGCAATTAAGACAATATACCAACTTTTCAGTGGCTAAATGTATCATAATCTCCCAATAAACATGTTGGTTCATGCACTTCATGTCTATTCTGCATATTCACTGGTTTGTTGCTCTAACACAAAAACTGGCCACAAAAAGCTGAATCAGTTCCTTGGCCAGTAGTCATGTTCGACTCAAGAGCGATCCAGAAAGCCTTCTCTTTATGATCATACGTATTCCCACATAACAAAAACAAATGTATGCTATTTGTGAGGATATTTATGTCTAAGTGGGAATGTCTGGAAATTGTCCATAGGAAATCAGGCATCTATCAGGGATGCCAATGCTTGATAAAAAAAAAAAATCCTGAAAATTGCACGAGCGCGCGACATATCGACATTTCTGACAGAAACCAATCCAATTGTTGTGCTTTTAATTCTAAATCATTTTCCACAGTAAAGTAAACAATAAAACCAAATAAAGATTAAAGCAAAGTCAATTTTAGCATTGTGTCTACATAACCTAAATTTCTTCTGCACAGATAGATAAAGTATATATTATATAAATTTACCTACACACAGCAAGGAATAGCCATTGTCAGGGGTGGGAACTGCAAACTGTCACTAAGATAAAAATCTAATCTTTCATTTCATAATTATTACACTTCAGAATACATCACCATGAAATTTAAATAAGGTGTACATTATTTTACCATCTTTTTATCCATAACGCACTTTTGTCATCTCTTATTTGGTCCTAATAAAATATGCACAAATGAGTAGTGCTTTGACCTGCCGAGTTCAGACCAAGCTCAATTCAACAGTTCATGTCTAGTTCATAAACAAAAGCTGCTGAAGGCTTGGCTGCATTCTCTTTCTCTTTAATGCCCTTGAAACTCGTTGGAATCCTATGCAGCTTGGGTGCCTTGTTTCCCGGTGTGCCGTAGTTTATTACTGCACAGTGTACACACGTATCCATTGCCTTTTACCTTACGCCTACGGATGTAATCTGATTTATAGTAATAAATATAATTTATAGAAAACTAAGGATTCTGAGTAGGACTGTTCATTTTATATCCCTGTCTTTTCTTGACTGATGACCGAGCGTGCTGTCGACACTTTCCGCGAGTTCAAGCGCTAAATATAGCACTAGTGAGCACGCGCATTCAGAAAGTTTTAAAAATATCTAACTTCCGGCTTCCATGAGATTCATCCTTCGCGTATTTCATTTTCATGAATGTTATCAGGATAACGCTGGATTTTTTTCGCCGCCACTCAAAACATTGAAATATTCGGATTTTCTTTCCTGCCACTAAAAATGCTGGAAAATCTGGTTTTATCCGGAAAATTGGCATCCCTGATATATGCAGAGATGCCAACCCAGAAATTTAAAATGTGTATTCAGGACTCAAAAATGTGTATTCTAGACCAAATATGTGTATTTTTATACATTTCTTTAGACGCCTGATTCAACTTGTCTGCGCATGAAATTGGCAGATTTAGGTCGGCAATCCAGTTGACCAGTTTGATTTCAGCACTGATGGTTTGTTCTCTGAGAGTTTCTACTTTCTTTGCTGCCTCAGACTTTGCCCCGAAAAAGTCTGTAAGAGGAACAGACTTAGAGGTCTGCAGTTCCAATTCTCGATGTTTTGCACCTCTGTTGTGCCTTTTGATGTCATACTCGCCAGAGCTAGCGATGAAAAAGTCCCTGCTAAATGTTCTCCCTGTTTGCTTAGTACAATAAATTTCTATGTCACGGCATGCCGCGGTAGAAAGCTCTGCAGGGTTGGTGCAGACTTTTGCTTTTTCTGCAGTAACCCTTCCATTGTGTGCACACTACTGGTTTCCGATGAGTGCCTAGTCTAGATGGCGGGATCGCTGAAGGCCAAAACATGTGCAGGTTACAGGCCTGTAATTGTACTTTCACTATTGGGTCCTCCACTTTCACTATTGGGTCCTACTACTTACAGGTTATATTTCATCTCCCCTTTCCCTCTTTTGGCATGCCCTGCTTCCAGTAATAAGGGCTACAGGGGGCAAGTTTTAATATCATGGGCAACTGTGTCCATTTTACTTTATTTTGCCACGTATTATTCCTGGGCTGGAACTGCCAGGCCAAGGGTGTGCTCAGGTGGAAGAGTGGGGTTTGGCGTTGACCAGTGAAAAATGTAGGCTCTGTTTATAAATAGCAACCAAGCTCAAAATTTCAATAGGCTAGCTAGGGTTGGGTCAGTCTTAAAATTTGGGCCACATAACGAGCTTCAGCTCAAAATGTTAATACAGCCCATAAATGACAAGGGTCCAATCCCATTACAGGTCTGTAACATGCAATGAAGTGATCCTCAATCGAGGGCAATAATACCATAACGACCTTAGACATTAACAATTATTGTATCGATACGGACCGTTCCTTGGGCATATAATGATCAATAAGTATAAGGACGGTATCGTTGGTATCTTATTAACAGCATGTAGTATCGCCCGTTACGAAAAAGATGAAAACACTCCCGGTCAAAAATAAAAATTTCACTCCCAGAACGAGTATGCGAACCAAAATCCGGTTTTTGCTTATTATTCGCGGGTTTTGCCCAATGTTGCATATCTGTGTATTCGAGGTTGAAAACGCGTACAAAATACGTATTTTGCGTACTGGTTGGCATCTCTGTATATGCTCCTTTTGGTTCACTTATATCAGAAACAAATCCATCAGGAAACACCGTTCCAGGTCAAATGGCCTTGGCTAATCAAAAATGACAGAACAGAGGACCCTCTGCGCCAGACACAAAAGGGTCTTTTGATCAATAAGGGTAAAAATCAGAGATTCACATTCCTTGGGCTATGACCCTGAAAACTTACGTGACTGTATGGACTTACAAACAAAATTATCTCACCTTCTCCATGACATTCTGAACATATACTCTGTAACTGCTGTACCATTCCTGGGCCCAGCTGACGCATCTGTATTTGTACACCACGACCGTTGCACTTTTTGCAGCGTTGGTTTGCACCAGTTTTACCACCCATTCTGGAAACACCACAAAATTTTATCAGATCCCTTTTGCTTCTACAGAATGATTAACAATTTGTTCTATGCATGAGGAATCTATCTTCCATCAACATTTGTTCATTAATCTCTAAGTATGCATGGCCAAATTCTGTTAATAACTGGTCGTTAATTGCATTTAAAGGGTAAGATATTAGCCCATGAACCATCATCCACGTAAATATTTTCACCACCATCTGGATGCAGTCTATGAGTCTGATAAGTTTTCTCCAAAATATGTGCATGACAGGTAACATTTATCTTTACAGCTTCAGGTGAACAAGTCCTCCGGGGACAGATGGGCTATTAGCTCTACACAAAGGGAACTTCCAAAGTCATATAGAAAAGAAAGAAGAGATGTCTGAGCTAAACTGATGTATGCCTGCAAGTCCGCAAAACCTGAAGGTACAGTTATGAAATACATACCCATTACATTTCTTGCACACAACTGTTTTGCTGAGCTGAAGCTTTGCTGTCTTTCCATTGTACAGGTCCTCTAATGATACTCTGTGTCAAAAAAACAGAAAAAGAAATTTCACATTGTGCTCTTAATTTCTGACTCGTATTATGATTCCCTATAAATAACTAGTCATCATAATTAAAGAAATTTCATGTCCACAATAGAGAAAAAATATGACAGCAAGCCTGTGAAGAGGCTAGAATTAATAGGAATCTTAAAGTAACCAAAACAACATGGACAGAAAATGGGGAGGAAAAAAGAAACGCTAAACTTTCATGAAAGGGAACAGACCATGTTAAGTAAACAATTATAAAGTCACTTCCAATAGACAGGTAAATGCAAATACTATGGATGAGGGAGTGATACACAAAATGACTGATAACACAACAACTGTGAAGGAAATACCTCAGTGGATGGAGCGTGTCCTCTCCTCTTCGCCTCCGCGTTCCCATGCCTCCCATACCACCCATGCCAGGGAAGCCAAAGAACCCCCCGAAGAGATCCTCAAACATGCTTGCACCACCAAATCCTCCACCTATCAAGAAAACAATCATTAAAGAATTAATTTTGGAAAATCATAATCTAAGTCTTGGCCATTTCTAATTGTGTTTGTTCAATGTGACATTATCTTTAAACATGTTATAAAATATGAGATGTATGCTGGTAGACGAATAATATCTAATAAGCACAGGCAGCCAAGTCACCAAAGGCCTTTTCTACAATTACACACTTAAACCTCATAATGCAGTGATAGAATTTATGCTATCGTCCTCTTGCTTCGCTTGAGTGCGGCAATAGAATAACTGCGCACATCCTTGCCGATATCTCAGCACAGAGATAGAATTTTGCATGCCAGCAGAGATGCCAACCCAGAAATTTAAAAATGTGTATTCAGGACCTCAAAAATGTGTATTCTAGACCAAAAATGTGTATTTTTATACATTTCTTTAAACGCCTGCGCATGAAATTGGCCGATTTAGGTCGGCAATCAACTTGACCAGTTTGATTTCAGCACTGAGGGTTTGTTCTCTGAGAGTTTCTACTTTCTTTGCTGCCTCAGACTTTGCCCCGAAAAAGTCTGTAACAGGAACAGAGGTCTGCAGTTCCAATTTTCAATGTTTTGCACCTCTGTTGTGCCTTATGATGTCATACTCGCCAGAGCTAGCAATGAAAAAGTCCCTGCTAAATGTTCTCCCTGTTTGCTTAGTACAATAAATTTCTATGTCACGGCATACCGTGGTAGAAAGCTCTGCAGGGTTGGTGCAGACTTCTGCTTTTTCCACAGTAACCATTCCATTGTGTGCACACTACTGGTTTCCGATGAGTGCCTAGATGGCGGGATCGCTGAAGGCCAAAAACATGTGCAGGTTACAGGCCTGTAATTGTACTTTCACATTGGGTCCTCCACTTTCACTATTGGGTCCACTTTCATTATTCGGTCCTACTACTTACGGGTTATATTTCATCTCCCCTTTCCTTCTTTTGGCATGCCCTGCTTCCAGTAATAAGGACTCCAGGGGGCAAATTTTAATATCATGGGCAACTGTGTCCATTTTACTTTATTTTGCCAGGCACTATTCCTGGGCTGGAACTGCCAGGTCAAGGGTGTGCTCAGGTGGAAGAGTGGGGTTTGGCGTTGACCAGTGAAAATTGTAGGCTCTGTTTACAAATAGCAACCAAGCTCAAAATTTCAATGGGCTAGCTAAGGTTGGGTCAGTCTTAAAATTTGGGCCACATAATGAGCTTCAGCTCAAAACTTTAACACAGCCCATAAAGGACAAGGGGCCAATCCCATTACAGGTCTGTAACCTGCAATGAAGCGATCCTCAATCGAAGGCAGTAATACCATGACGACCTTAGACATTAACCATTATTATATCGATACGGACTGTTCCTTGGTCATATAATGATCAATAAGTATAAGGATGGTATCGTCTGTATCTTATTAACAGCATGTTATATCGCCCGTTACGAAAAAGATGAAAACACCTCCGGCCAAAAATAAAAATTTCGCCCCGGAACGAGTATGCGAACCAAAATCCGGTTTTTGCGTATTATCCACAGGTTTTGCCCTGTGTTGCATATCTGCGTATTCGAGATTGAAAATGCGTATAAAATGCGTATTTTGCGTACTGGTTGGCATCTCTGCGCCAGTGTCACCTGACTAGCCAGCAGACAACACGTGCAATGGTCAATATCCGTAACAATGGCCACACAAGCAGCTGAAGGCTGGACCCAAGCAGCCTTGCACTACAAGAGTTAAGGGAGATACTTTCCCTCCTGACAAGTGTAATTTAGCAGCAATAATGCTGTTGCCAACTTACAACTGTACTCCAGGCAAAACTGCAATCCAGACTGCAGCTGACAAGACAAGGAGACAACAAATGACTACTTATTCTTTTTAACTATATATGGCTGTTATAGAATGGAAAATGGTTGATAATGACTTTTAAAAAAAAAAAAATGTAATGGCAAGATCACAGCTATTCAGAAAATGAGAGTACCATTCAATTTACCCACTCTTGCTCAAATCTAAATGCTGCAACCATTTCACATTCTATGGCCAAAAAAACCCAAAAACATAAAAATGTCTGTCTTGAATATCAAATCCACAGCTCTGCAAACCAGACGACTTTTCAGCTAAAGAAAATCAGTCAGAAAAAAATAATTATTACCTGGTCCGGCTCCTCCTTCCTTGATAGCATCAAGCCCATGTCTGTCATATACTTCTCTCTTTTCTGGATTTGACAATACCTCATATGCAAAGCTGATCTCTTTGAACTGTGAACAAGGTGGAGAACAAAATTTATGGCCTATGCATGCATCACAGCTGCAGTGACATTAAAGATGCAGAAAGACTACAAAGCCAAGTCAATCCTGGATCCCCTTTCGAGGTGAATAATGGCTAAATGCCTATTTAAACTTCTTGCCTAAATAGGTAACACTAAGACACTAAAGAAGATGCAGAGGAAGAAGAACAACAACAACAATCTCAACAGAGTATCTAAATTCAATTTCTTTTCACCACTCCACTGAAGTATCTTAACATGGTACAGACAAGCTGGTCTTTTATTCCTTTCAGTTTAAAGAGAAACGGGAAAATCAGGATATATGAAATCACAGAAATTCACACATCAGGGATGTCCTTGAATGTCATGTAATTCTCTGAATCTATTGACATTTCACAGGAATTCAGATGAACTTTTGTCTCTTAGTCTGAAGTATTTACATTTAAAGAAGCAATTCCTGTCTCTAGCACTGTAGCAGCTTATCACAGCCAGTAGGTAAGACCATGCTCCAGCCAGTAGGTAAGACCATGCTTTAAAAAAAAAAAAGGTAACCCTGCTAAGAGAGATATCACATTACCTTTTCCCCTGCCTCAGGATTTTTGTCTGGATGAAACTCTTTTGCAAGTTTTCTGTAGGCCTGAAACAGAACAAAAATAATCATCATGCACATAATCTCGAGTGTTAGAAATGATCAGTGAGCATGAAAACTCTCTACATGCCATTACCATCAAAGCAGTTCTTTCGTCAAGTGTCTGAAAGTGTGAGGTGCATTAAATCCCCCCCCCCATATGTAAATTTTCACCTTTAACATGACAACTGAAAAAGGTTTTCTGGGCATGTATCAAGAGCAAGTCTCTGAGAATTCTTTAAAAGACTTTACAGACATTATAACTGGGCACTGAAGCCACACAAAACATCATGCTCTATGTTGTGGGCTGAATCTAGAGAGCATGTCTATAGCTAGCTCTCATGTCCAGGGCTCATTTTGCAAGAACTTGTCATGTTCATGTTATGCAGTGCATCATAGGTAGAGCAGGTGCGGCACTATCAGACAGCTGGCACTACCGGACAGTCGGTCTCCATCGGGCAGTAATTTAAAACTTGCTCTAGTCTAACCCAGTGTGTGCGTTGACTTCTGCGTTATTATTGAAAGAAATGACATTCTTTCGTCAGGAATAGATGTCACAACTTTTATCGGTTTATTTCTCAATATATAAATTTGTTTCACATTATTCCGAGCCATTTGTGATGAGCTTCGTTGTCTTGTGACGCTTGGGAAAATTTGACTGGCTAAGCCAATAACGGCCTCTGACATGAAGATAAGATCTATTTTAAGCTACAGGGACCCCCTCGTACATTTGCTTTTTGAATGCTATTAGTGTTTGGCTTCATTTTTCTCCACTTCATCACATAAGGGGGTGTCCAGTAGAGTTGAATCAAATTTTAATTCTTCAGTAACAGTTCACATATTGGAAAGAAAGCTCCACCTAAAATAGAATCTTATTCATCCCTTCTAGATGTGCATAACTTCACTAATTCAAAATCTTTGCTGTTAAACAAATAGTAAAAATGCACTTTAGCCCTCCATGAAGTGCTGGGCGGGCACTGAATCAGGTACTTGATCTGAGTACTTCATGAAAGCATCATTTCTTAGAGATGAGAGTGAGACTAAGTACAGAAGCTGACTAGTACTACTAGTAGGCTAGATGCCCCTTTGAGTCTTTGAGATTGCTCAGTACCTAGTTCCTATAGTCGGTAAAATTTGCTTTGTGCCAGCTTTTTGTTGAATTATTAAAACATCCCCCCATTAGATTTCTCTAAAAGTTTGCATCAGCCTCTAAGTGGAAAATTTATGAAAAATAAATCATTTCAACGAAGTGCATAAGCTCATTTAGAACAATGTTATATAGATGTCATTCATAATATGAATACATCGAACAGTATAGATGTCATTCATAATATGAATACATCGAACAGTACACATCATAAATATAACACACATTTAGGCAGATTTCACAAAAGTGATTACCAAAGATCACTCAAAAATTAAACTTGTCCTATTCATTCGAAATACAATTATTTTAAAATCTGTGTGTTTCTATGTCTGTATAATGAAATAAAGATTTAAAAAAACAAACTTGCACTTCTGTGTTGTTTTATATTGTGATTTTTATACTGTGAAGTGCCTGAATCACGACAGACACAATTTCCCTAGCTCAGGGGCATACACTGCTATATACTAAAAATGACAAACAAGGCTAAATACGGCGCTTAATTTGCTACAAAACAACTGGATCAGTGATTAGCCAAGGCAATAAAACCATGAGCGAGTCCTATCAAACAAGATAGAGGCATTGGCTGAGAGGATAAATAAAGAGATGGCAACATTACCCAACCAATCGATCCGAAAATTATCAATTACAATTTTCACTTTAAATCCATACTATTACTAATCAATTTACTACCCCATTATATTGATGGAAATGATAGAAAAAAATAACACTTAAAAATAATAAAAATTAATTAAATCAAAATTTCAGCCTCAGAATTGCATAATATCAGAAATTAAAATCACATGGTGGGTGCTGTGATCTGCCCTCCTGATGTGACACTTCCCCCTTACAGTGTTCTTTCAGTTTCTGACGCTAACGGGCACGCAGCGAACCGCACCATGGCACTGGAATTATCAATCGACATCGAGATCAACAACCACTGTAAGCTGAGCACTCTTCTTTTTGTTTTTTCTTCCTGGGCTAGTCAGTAGCTGACCTTCGCACGATTTTGATGGGCTGTGGAAAAATAGCCTTGGGGGAGCCAACTGATAATCACGGGTCAAGGTCTGGTTCACTTCATTTGTTACAACCTGTGCCGAAAGTTTACAGAGGTTATCACTGTAATCATCATGTTTTAGGAATGTTTTAAGCATCTCAAGGTGTTTACCTCTGATGTTGTCGGCCAATATAAATACCTTGGATTGATGTACGTGATACAGAAAGGGCGAAGATAGGTTTAGTCTATATGAAAAAAAAATTATAATGTTATCAGGACTGAACTATTAACCTAAAATGCGGTTTATAACATAAATAATACAAAAATTAACAGAAAACAAACAAACAAGAAGATGGTAAAAGGTATAGTAATAAAGGGAAATAGCTTCATAAATGAGTGTAAGGGAGAGACCAATCATAATTCTTACAAAGTGTTATTTTCACTATATTAATCTTCTTCTGTGCTATATTTTCTTTAAATATTGCAGAAATATTTAATTTTGGTTAGGACTGTGCTAAATAATTCCACTTTTTTATTTTTTTGTTACCTCTAAGTAAAAAAAAAAAATTGGTTCTTCAACAACCTAAATTAAATTGTAAACATTTAGAACCATATAAAACATTTTTCTACAGCAATTTGCCTGAAATTTCAATCAATCTATGGAAGACATTTACACAATCTGTGGGGATCTGCCATCATCAAATTCTGATTCCTTAGATCCTTTGCTTTCATTTTTTTTTATATTATTTGACATGTTTTGATGATGTGTACTTTCTTATTCTACTTGGCTTGGGAACTTTGGATCCCTCCTTTTGTGAAACCTGCCATAATATTACAAATGAAACGCATAAGCAGTCATTGCTGGTTGCCCATGGTACAGCACCCTGTTTCCCCAGCTCTAAAAAAGCCAGGTACTCATTAACACCCAAAATAGCAGGGAAATGGGAGTGAAGTGACTTTCCCCATGGACACATAAACTTTAGGCTTGAGAGTTTTCATTTCAAAATCCTTGTCCAGGAGTGCTTGATTGTCTGATAGTGCCACAAGTGTCAAGCTCAAATTTGTCTTAAAAACCCTTTAAATTTCAAATCCCCTCCCCCCTTAAAAATACATGAAATCAAACAGGCTCCACTCTCCCCTCTTCTGAAGTTCTGTCATGGAGTTGTGCTTTGCCAAGTTTGCACTCCTTTAAGAGAAAAAATCCTTCCAAAAAGTATACAAATCCCATCTCAAATTTATTACAAGGGGCAAATGTCTCCCACAACTCATATGAGCTGAAAACACTGCTGCCCATCTAAGAGTGGTGGGCCAAATCCCTGCCTTTTCCCTGAATATACTCACAAATTCACTAATTCAGAACCTGGTCTAGACTAGATCAGGATCTAATTCAAGAATAGGACGAATTTGGTGGTAGATAATATGCATTAATAGTCATGTCTCTTGAGAAAGGCCTAAGTATTTAATTCTGTTTAATGACAGCCCTACTTCGGGCAGATTTGGGCACGCTCTGGCCCAGCTGACGCATGGCCATTACAATGGACAAGATTTGACAATGACAGGACAAAAATCATCAGATAACGGACATCTAAAATAACACTGACAGACAACCAGAAGGATTAAAATTACATTAAGAAAGTCAACTCCATCTATCATTTTACTCCCTCTTCGTACCACAATCATCCTACCTTTTTTATTTCAGTATCTGAAGCGTTTCTGCTCACGCCAAGGAGTTCATACAGCCTGTTGTCAGCCATCTTGCACGAGGACGATAATAATGACGTCAGGAACAGCGCCCTCTTTTGCGTTTAATGTAAAAGACTTCCGCCTGCTACTAGTGATCCGGATGCCCTATCTAACGCACGGATCCTCAAACACCAAATCTTTGTCCGCCCGCCACCTATCTGATGATGCAAATTTGTGTTTAATGTCTTACAAGACAACATATTCCATGTGGATTTATACCATGTACAATGCAGCTATTCATGAATAAACATATTACAAAGAATTGTTTTGGATATTTGCTTTTGTTTTTCTTTCGTTACTTTCGGCACAATGCTATCGTAGTTTACCTGACAACTGGTCTAAACGCAATATCAGCTAAAGTCCAGATGCTGTAGGGTCAGCGAGGCACTGTAGTCGACTTTTGCTATATAATTCTCTTATAGCAAACTGAATTCTAAGGAGAGTATGACTCTATAATAATAATAATAATCATAATTTATTTGAATAACTACCCCTTTACAGTGGGTCTTTCACTGGTCGGGGCTACTAGCGAAACGTCCGATATACAACAGAATTTAACTCTTAAAAGTGACTATTTACATAATATTAGAGATGTACAATCCGCACATTAATTTTCATTTAAATGCGTTCTTCTTTATAAGGTATTCTCCTCGAACAGCCATTTAAAATCTTATTCTACAACAATTATGTATACATTTTTTTGTTAGGCTGTCGAGTTGACTCATAAAATATGTATAATACTGATAATGATTTATATAATGCATGTGATAATACGCGAAGAAAAAAAATGAAATGAAGGAATGCTCATATCAAAAGGCACTTTTCGGTCTCCCATGCAATATACATGCTTGCTTTTTGCAGTATTATAGCTCGACTGAGTATGCTTTTACATGCGGTATAGAAATACTCTATATTGAGAACTAAGGCTGTTAATTTCATGCATTAAGCTAATAATGACTGTCATCTCTAGCATTTTTATATGGGAGGTTTATATGGGAGAATTCAATTTACAGTTACTTGCGGGTCGAATAAGGTCGAATTTATAATATGTGAGGGGAAGTGGGATAGAGTGGAGATGATAGGCCAGTATTAAAGAACTCCTCAGTCTTTGACACTTGTTAATCTGTGACAAATTAAATTATAATGATGGTAGGCATAGTCGTGCACCGCACTCCGACAGCATAGGCCTAAATATTGGAAAAAAAGTGACGGGGCTGCAGAACATTGTCCGGTCCAAAAGCCAAGCGAATGGTTAATATCAAGGGGCGCTACTCTAGTTGCGTGTTACTGTGGGAACTCGATAGTTGTCATCATGGTGGTCAAAAATATGATTGTGCTGTTAATTGAGCACAAGTCTAGCTGAAGTTGCAACATAAAACGCTTTCATTTTACACAGACTAAATGTTGCATGCTCGGATACGATGTTACTTATGTTTCCGTCCATGCCATTCGGCAGAACAGGACAGATGTTAAAATCTGTCCAAATGCAATGACTTGAACTTGTAAGAGCTAAAAGGCTAAAAGGTAAAGTCTTAAGAGGACTCGCTACTTTTTCATTGTACATTATAATGCGCATTGTCCTCTTTTGATTCAGTTTATCTGGCTTGCAAAAATGTGTATTAAAATGCTAAACAGTGAATTTTTTTCTGTTTTTGGGCGCTGATATTAAGAAAATATTATCTCAGAATATGGCTGTTACTTCATCATATGATTTCACATATAGATCTATATTCAAGAGATATTAATGCATGTATAAAAGGATTTTAATATTTGTGCCTCAAGGATAAATTCTAAAGAACTGAGGGAGAGCTGTTTTTTTTGAGTGATATAATGAGAATTAAACTGTGTAGGTGGGCGAGGCTACTCAGGATCCATCACTGGGAATTTCTGAAGTAGTGTTCCTTGCTATGTGAACACATGACAAAGGAAGGAGCTATTAAGCATATAAATTTCAAAACGGATAGCCCCATGGAGGATGATGTCCTCTTTGTAAATATTGTTTGAAGGGTTAGCAAACTGTAGAATGAAGAGAGTCAGCTGTTTTCTTCACCTCATCAAGAACAGTACCATGTTTGATCTGCATGGGATCACCAACTCAGAGTTCTCAGGCATGTGGCAAAGTCATCCCACCCCTTCTGCACTTTCTGCCATTCTAGCTGCCTACAAATGCTTCTGTATATTCATGCACAAATCTCTCTTAGATGTGTGTGAAATCTGGTGGAAAGTAACAACTGTGGTTTGAGACAGTGCAGGAAACAGTACACTATTTATTAGTACTCTGGTGCTTAGTTTTGCATGCAAGATGTCCTGAATTAGAAAGAGCAGTGTGTACCACAGTGAGATGCACTAAAATCTACTAAGTAAGAGTGATGGGTTACCTACATGAAGTCTACGCAACACTTTCCCATGATGATGTGATGCAGGTTATACATCACCACAACTAACACAATTTTCCATATTAGATCCAAAGGGAGCTGCAGCAGACTTGCATACCAAGTCATGTTCATTGCAAAGGGAGATAAATCTTATCATTGTCAGCTAGACCTATACTGGTTGTATAATAGTATAGTAAGAGAGAAACATGATTTCCTAAATACCAGAAGTTTTTTCTTTGTGTTCCTTGTGATCACATGAGCTCACTTTCTTCAGAGACACCATCCCCCTACTTCTGCTGATTCATCACCCCAGTGCAAGGTTGTGAAATGCATGTGCAGTGTGTTTAAAACAGTAAACACATGCACCAACTACAACAAGGCGACAGTGACAAGGAGTTTGTTTGATGATGCAAAGATTTTTGTAATCTTATCCCTAACCCTACTATAACTCTGATGCCCATCGACACAGAAGTATCAGTTGAGACAAGTCCCTAGCCCTAATACCTCGAAACAGGTGTATCCATTGAGTTTAGTCCCTAACCCTAATGTTCATCGAGGCACGAGGGTAAGTCAAGGCAGTACCTAACCGGCTAACCCAATTACCCATCTAGGTAGGGATACTAACAGTCAAGGCAAATGTAAATGTGAATGAATAATAAAACAATTGGATCAAGATGGCAGTGAGCTGTCCTAGCCAGGAAACATCAGATGGGCCAGAATGGATTTTTTAAAAAAACAGACTTTAGATCTGTTTGCCTTTAACATATGCCTTGGTGTGCAACTCTGATGCAACTTTCAGGATGCAACTTTCAGTTCATTATTTGCAGGAATTTCTCTAAATAAAGAGAACAAGAGTTTGGTATAGGGTGTCACTGAAAAGCTTTAATTTTGCTGCAAGATTTTGTCTCATGATCCTTTTTTTTTTTATTTCCAGGTTATGGCTGCAAGACAGGGGAATGGCAAATGGAAATCTTCTAGAAATTATTGAGAAATATTTCTATTATTCCTTGCATAATGGGAACAATGTTACAGCTTTTGTTATGTGAACTGGACAAATTGTGAGATAGCACCTTTGAGTCTGATCATGTATTGTTATGCCTAAAACTGCTGTATACTGCGGTCATGTTTTACAGGCGTTACCGTCACTCAGTAACCAATATGGAGAGAGTTGGCCATGTGACTCATGGGCTGCCAGCCTCTGCTCAGTGTGTCACACTTGTGGACATACAAAACCTGAAAACAGAGAAGAATCATTTACCTCAAGGTCGGTCAGACAAAGCAAGAAGAAGGAAAAAGAAAAAAGTGATGAATAAACGCAGAAAATCGGTTACGGAGAATATTTCTGCATCAGCACCTACATTACATTCGGAAGTTTCCAGTCTTTCTGATTCTGTCATCCTACCCAAATATGAAAATCAAAAGTCCACCACAAAACTGCCAATTCTCACACCAGGGCGGATAGATGAACTTGCAACTCCACCACTTCGCCATCATTTGCCTTTGAGTTTGATAATGAAATGCAATGCTGAGAAAAAAAAGAAGCTTCCACTTTTAACAGCAATCAAACCAGAGAATGAAAAGGCTGAGAGGGAAAGATTCATGCGGGCAAATTTTAACTACAATCCCTATTTTGTGTACCGTGGTATGGTCGATGAAGAGGTGATGGAGAAGTTCAGAGATCCCTCAGATAAATATCTGCCACAGGTATGTCTTTTAACATTTGGTTTTCAGTACTCTTTTCTTGAAGACTTCATGTACATCCCTTCATTCTGTCTGTTGAGCTGTCTGTATATATATTTTGATGAAGACCCAAAAGTGCAGACATGAGAGTAGTCATGTAAATTCCATTAGGTTTGTTTTATGTGAAATGATATTTATCAAGGCTGGGCATGTTAAAAAAAAAACAACAAAAGGAAACACTCTTGCTCGGAGAGCGAGGCAACAGAAGATCTTCAGAGAAAGATACCCATTTTAACAAGTGTTTCGGCCCTTTGACTTCCTGACACTCTAAAGGGGCCAGGCCACACTTGGGTCATGACTCCCAAGTGTCCTTCTGTTGATTTTTTATTCCCCGCCTCGGGAGGGATTTGAACCCGTAACCTCCAGATCCTTAATTCCTTGCTTCATATCATCTCTGCCACCATGAAGCCATAGTGGAAGTTGCATATTAGGTATACTTAAACTTACTGTGCAACATTCCACTGTTCGCTACACTTGGTCCATATCCATGCTGAGCTCTTTTCCACAGACTCTGCCAGATCCTTCAGAATACACGATCGCGCTCGTCCTTGTATTCCAAGAAACTTGAGGAGGTCATATATGGAGGTGCTCACCATAGCACTTGCCCCTACTTCCACAGCCATTACTCTAGCTGTTATTCCTGCTCTTCTTAGTTCGAGAACAAGGTCACTGTACTTGGCAGTTTTGTACGCATGCTGCTCATCCATCCTTGACTCAAACAGCACTGTCGGCTCAATCAGCAGCATCTGCTTTGAGCTTGCTGAATGCACGATGATTTCTGGTCTCATATTGGTTGTTCGGATTGCCTCAGGATACGTCTAACAGCCTGGCAAATCTACTGCTATTTCCCAGTCATCCGTACTATCCAACAGGGGTGCCACCAGAGGGCTGGCAGATTTGGTGGCGGACTTGCTGCTGTTGCCTGCCCTGCACGGTGGAAGTACCTTGGAACAAACTTGGCTATTTGTCTCTTATTTGCCTCTTGTCTGGCTTTGTTGACGGCTTCAGCTAATATCCGCAGGACTCTGTTGTGGCACCATGTATACCACCCTTGTGCCAGTGCCACTTTGCAAGCTGATACCACATGCATCAAGGTTTGCTCTCCATTGCAAAGTAGGCATTTAGCATCTGTGGTCTTTCCTCATTTCTTGAGGTTTGCGCCAGTGGGTAAGAGGTCGTACACTGACCTGATGATGAAGCTTAATCGCAGTGGAGCCATGCGCCATATGTTGTTCCAAGTCAGAGATCTTTGCAGCGCATTCTCCCATGTCATCCATTGTCCTTGTTGGACTTGTTGCACTGCTTTCCAGACTCATGTCTCATCCTCTGTATCTCTGATTTCTCAGATGACCATTTCTCTGCACTCCGTCTGGTTTGCCCTGGACCACCATTTGATGTCACCATGGCCAAATCCTCTTCTGTTGGTTTGTGTATAGCCAATGACCTCTTTCAGTGTAGTGTCTCCTTCGCCACGTTGACTGCTGCACCGACTTTCCACTTCCTTCTAGTCTTCAGCATGGGTTGGACAGACCGAATTGATGCGTCTGAGGATTCCTGAAGCATCATTGCAAGTCTGGATTTCCCAGCTTTATATTCTTCCACTACCGACTTGAATGGAAGTGCTAGTTTGGCACTTTTGCAGTAGAGGGCACTGTCTGTCAGACATGGTGGCACTCCTAATCACTTCCTTGTGAGCTTATTAATCTTCCTCTTGATTGCCTCTACAGTACTTGAGCTTATTTCGTAGACAATCAGGGGCCATAGCAGCTTTGGTATCAGCATGAACTAGAGGCACCAAATCTTGAACTTGCCGATAAGCCCACACCGTGCCACAAAAGATGACAAACTTGTTTCATTCTCCGTTCAGTACCAAAGTGGCTAACTGCATTCCTCTTCCTGTTCAGCCAAGACTATCAAACTCTTATTTCATTCATTCTGTTTGCATCTGGAAAACACCATTCCATCCTTCGTTCCATTCACTTTTCCTGCCAAAAATAGCACGTGTTTCCGAGACAGCTGATTTTGCATGGGGAGACATGGATTTTGATGTTTATTGAATGTCATTTTGTGTGCAAGCAATTTTCAGGGAGAATTTCAATTGCCACTTATGTAACTGTTACTTCATCATCAATGCCTTTCACCTCCAGCAGGGTATAGACCACGTACAAGCGAATTCCATCTTTGCATGTCTTGGGCCATCTTTCCAAGCTCGTTCCAAGTGAGCTTCATTTCTCGCATGACCCTTTCCGTGCATCGTTTCCATGTCTCCCGTGGCCTACCCCTGCCTCGTGTTCCTTGTGGGTTCCATTGCAGTGATTGCCTGGTGATGTTTCCACTAGGTTTTCTGAGGGTGTGTCCAATCCAGCGCCATTCCAATTTCTACCTCTATTTCCTTTTGTCCTGTTCTTGCCCATAGCTCTTCGTTTCGTATCTTGTCTTGCCACTTCGTTTTTAGAATACTCCTCAAGCATCTGTTAATGAATATCTGGACTTTGTTCATTACTGTCTTTGTTGTCTTCCAGGTTTCACAGCCATTAACTGTTACTTACTGGTGAAGAATATGACACCTTCTAACCTTTTCACCTGCCCATCTAGGTTATCCAGTGAGCTTTTATCTCGCTTTTGACAATTATTTAGGCTTTGAAGTAGGCATTAGGCTGTCAATCACCGCTCATAATTTAAACATCTCGATCGGCATTAGCATTATGCTTAGTTAGAGACAGACTTGAAGTTGTCAATCCCCATGATACAGTCTTGAATACTAGTGGCAATATGCATAATCCTTATGTTAATTAACACACTGCAGTAACTATGGGAAATTCCCAGAACATCAGTAGTGGTCAGTGTAGTCAACATAGTACATTAACTATGCCTATGGCTACAGGTATCATTATTTCTTTATCAAGAAGGGGATACACTTCACTAGCAGTTGAAAGCAATAAGCCAGTCCTCAATGTGTCAAACTGTCCTTGCTGTTTCAGAGAATGACTCTTATAAGTGACAGATCGAACATGTCTAGTGATCATAATGCAGCAAGTATAGTTACTGGCATAATTAAGAAAATAAAGCCCTGATTACGGATATGTGACAGGAGTTGGCATGAACTTGAACATTTTAAGAAAGATCATTTTATATATCTCTCTGCAGGCCATTTTGATAATGCAGAATGCCATAGCACACTTTGGAAATTATGAAACTTTCGAGGAGGTGACAGGTGGACGTATACTAACTCGATCACAGATATACAGCCTTGCCAAAAAGTAAGTCAAATTAGGTAAGCTGCTGACTACAAAGTGGAATTAAGGCACTGTTAGGTAAGAATTTTATCTCTGGTTATAACAAAATGTCTCTCCAGCTTCTGAGAAATGATGACTATACAGTATTGAAACTGTGAGACAGGTAGGAAAACAAATCCATCTGAGAAATAACCTGATAATTTTTAGTGTAAATGTGACCAGTTTTTTTTTTCAAAAGGGTAATAAAGTTGCATTTGGGGGTGCTGAGATATGCATTTCACTGAAAAGCTCTTGTAAAGACCTTTAATTTGATTTTAAAATCATTGTTTTAGCTCCATTAATGACCAGATGTGCACACTGGATGGCAGGTAGTGTGGTATAATAATGTTTAAGGAAACGGTTGACAAGAATTTTAAGCAAGTTTGAAGGGGCATGCGATCTCTCTCCTTTGATACGGACATTTCTAGATAGGCTACATATATCTGAACTTCAAGACAACTGTTAGGCAAGGACAGTACTTAAATCATGTTTAATTTTTTTTTTTTTAAAAAGGCAAATAGGTACGAAGACATTATGGATGTAATGTTTATATAAAAGTAATATATTTCAACAAATTTTGTAAATACTGTAATGTCAAATTTAACATATTTAGACATAAAATACAACTACAATACTGATTCAACAAATGGGTCGGATATCAAGGTTAATAAAATTACAAAATCTCACTTTCAACCATGAAAACCCCTTCTACCTTAAATCATCAAAATTTGCTCAGCTACTGCAATTTAGTTACCGATTCAATGATTCACAGGTACCTGAGCAAAGAAGAGCTGGATGAAGAGGTTCAGATCAATCTCAGCGAAGATTTGCTCAGTCGTGGCTCCATGACCCGCTCAAAAGGAAAGGCTATGCTGAATGTGCGCTGTGTCAACCTGAGGGAGAACTGGGCTGAGGGGTTGCTCCGCCATGAAATAGGTTAGTATATCTTCAGCTGTATAGCTGTGTTTTGTTTTGTTTGTTTGTTTGCTTGTTTGTTTGTTTCACACTAAGACACCCATAGGCATGGTTTGACAGTTACACACAAAAATCAGTTAAAGATGAGTTGTTGATAGTATTGTGAATTTGTTTCTAGTTATTCCATGACTTCATGTTTGAAAGCTGTTCAATCTTTGGAGCATATTAGATACAGTGGAGTCCGCTTAAGATAAACCTCTCGGGATCGAGTCAATAAGTTTATTTTAAGCAAGGTTTATCTTAACCATTTTCAAGGAAAACAGCCTGTATTTTTATCCACATCTTTGAGAAGCTCTATTTTGCTGTCCAGACTCAGCGTCTTTTTTTTGCAACTCTGTCATTTTGGAATACAATGCGAAGGATTTTACGTTGAGATCGGTTCGATGTTTACTGGTCAAGCGCAGGAAAAGAAAAGAAAGGAACTACTCGTGTACAAACACATACCGGATGGATAGTCTACATCAGGCTAAGCCACTTGTTTGGGATTGGGAAGAGAGAGATGGCACCAACTGTGCGCAATGCACGCATGAGAGGTGATGTGGAGGGAGGCTAGTCTAGGCTAATCTCAAGTGGACCTCGCATGCAGAGACTGAGTGTACTAACTAGACTAATACAAGGTGAACGAAGCATCGCCCTTCCCACCCTACACTCTCTGCCCCAACCCCTCTCCGCACACATGGTCCTATGACATCATCAAGACAGCAGGCAGTGCGTGTGGGCTTGACTTCGGCTTATAAAGCCACTTTTTAGTAACTTTAGTATGAATCGCATCTGATTTACACTTGCAGGCCGACAAGAAGGGTTTATTTTAAGCGGAGGCTGTGTTGTCGGCTTTTATATTAACGAGTCGTTGATTGGTAATGGTAAAGAAGGCAAAAATCGGGACCATGAGGAAAGTTTATTTTATCCGAGATTTCATCTTAAGCGAGTTTATCTTAAGTGGACTCCACTGTATATCTTGTGAATCAACATGGGACATGAAAGTTTTGGTATAGTTCAGTCATATTTGAATTTTCCATGGAAGCCTATGATTTTCCCTGAACAAATGTGGACTATTTTTGATGAGCATGGATGGTTGCTGGGGTCATATCGTCACCGTCCCCTAATACTGTCGTAAATGCAAATCTACCAGTAATCAGTTACGACAGTGTTAAGAGACGGTGACGATATTATCCATTTTTGCTTATGATCTACAGAGCTTCTCATGCCTTACAAAATGATTTTCTAGACCATAGAATGTTTTTGTTGACTCATCATATCCTATGCCCGGGTTCTATGGACATTTTGCTCAGTTCTTGAGAGCAGCCAGTATCATCCTGTCACTTGAAATAGTAGTTATAGGCTATTTGCTGATAAGACCTGTGATATGTAGTAGTGAAATTGAGGGTAAGGGTCAGTTGCCTCCGTCTTCCCTTCCCTCCCCCTCCTCCCTTCCCCCCTCCCCCCTAAAAAAAAAATTGGTTCTACCTTTGGTCAAGAAGAGCAGAAGAGGTAGAGGGACAGGAGAGCTGGAGCGAGGAGTGAGTTGGGATGTAGAAGTGAGATTAGAATCACATCTTAGTCATTTACTACCTTTCACCTCACAGACACTTGTATTTAAACCTTGAAATGTAAGTACTTTTTCATTTAGTATATGGTTAGATCAATTTTTTTTTGTTTTGTTGTTTTTCAGGTACCCATTATTTGCGCAGCTGCAACACACGGTATCAGCCATGGCACAGTTGGCGTGTTAGGCGCGAACTGGGAATGGGACCTATCAACCCAACCGAGGAAGGTCTCGCATCTCTACACAGTGTGCTGTTCAGGTGAAAATTTGATATAGTTAGTGCCTGAAATCATTAAGAAATTAGATAGCCTCGCTTTTGTGGCTGGAAGGAATTTCTGAGAGAGCAGCTTTAGCAATTTGACCCAATAAAAGTACATGTCACATAAAAGTTGTATGGTAAGGATAGGGAGGATATGACAGGATTGGTTGGAATACATATGATACTACTCAAACAAATGATTGCATTGAATAGCACCATACCAGTGAGAGCTAGCAAGTTTCATATGAGCTTCTTTTGTCTAGCCCTGTATATTGGAGCATGGGCTTCAACTGTATTTTTTATGCTTAATTACAGGTTAGTTCCATGCATATGATATCCTGAATCCCTCCAAACACTTGTGGCTATTTTCATGTCTTTGATATTTTCACAGCATGAAATTCCAGAAGATTGAAAATTTATGTATTTTCCAAGTGTCTTCTTAGGAACACATGAATATCATTGGTTGTTTCACATAAGCAAACACAAATAAATAAGGACCAATTTTTACTGAAGTTTGGGAACATTCATGGGTACCGGAGTTACTCATGCTGTTCATTGTGCCCTTTTCTAATTCAGTACAGTTTGCACACAAATTGCGCACCCAAGTGCTAAGTAGTGCACTTTTTCATTTTGTGGGTATTGATTTTAAGAATACTTTATTTCAAAATATCATTATTACTTCACCACCAAAATTCTCACATATTATATTTAAGACATAATGCACATAGTTACAGAGGGGTTTTCAATGTTTATGTCTTAGGAATAATTTACAAGGAACTGAGGGAAAGGGCTGATTCTCATTCAAAAAAATGTAATGGGAAATAAAAAGAAAACAAATTGCATCTGTTACTATGTGCATTAATGTGTCTTCTATTCATGTGTGAAATTAGTGGCAAAGGAACAATTTTTAGATAAATCTTTGCCAAAACAATAGAAAGAAAGCACACTGTTTATCACTGTGGTACACGTTACACAATTTTACATGCAAAATGTACTGAATTAGAAAAGGGCAGTTAGCACTACAGTAATACACCATAACGTCACTGGGCTAGCAGAATGGCATATGTCATTTTTCACAGTTTGGAGATAGTAAGAAAAAAGTGATTTATTTCCATCTTTTTGCCTCAGTTACACCGAAAACGTGTAGGGCACTTTAATATTAAGGGACGCTACAGCACTGCTCGTATAAATTGCATAAATTAAAATTATGGGATGTATATTAGATGTGCCTTTTTGTGACAGTGCCTTTTTGAGATATGTCGTTTTGAAACTGGGCTCATTATGAGTTGTGCCTTTTTGGTTTTGTTCTAAAATCAGTTGTGCCATTTTGCAGTTGGTCACAACATGAGTTATGCCAAAATTTGCTCAGCTACTTTGAGATCTGCTATTCTGGGACTTGTTTTTAATTAAGAGTATTAGCCATCCTCTGTGCGATGAGTGGAGATTTAGGAATTAATAAATTTTAATAATGGCCTTCAACTTAGGCGGCAGTGTGGCACAATGGTACATCATACATTATTGTAGTCAAACAGCACCAAGAAGAGAGAAGTATGACAATCCATAGTAATATGAAGTATCGATTTCTAGCAAGGAACGGTTATTGTTGAAACTTGACAAGTATTGAGATGTGCCAAAATNAGAAGAGAGAAATATGACAATCCATAGTAATATGAAGTATCGATTTCTAGCAAGACGAATACAGGAACGGTTATTGTTGAAACTTGACAAGTATTGAGATGTGCCAAAATGATATTGGTATGGCAATGAGATATGCTATTTTGCACCACTATCATTTTCGCATATCTCTGAGATGTGCCAGAATGATTGTAGAACCAGAATGGCATAACTCATGGGCTGAGATGTGCCATATCTGTTTTTTTGAAATAAGACAAAAATGGATCAGCGCATTTTATTTTTTTCTTGACCATAAGATGGGCAGTGTTCTTATGAATACAATGATATGCTAGAGTCATAATGGCATATCTCTGAGATATGCCATTCTGCTAGCACAGTGACGATAATCTACAATATCAAGGTAGTCTACCCCCCCCCTCCCCCAAAGTATCAACAGCAACAGCACAGTACTGTAAAACAATTTACACACATGGCATGCATGACATTGAAAGATTTATACATAAGTCTCTCTATGACCTCACTTTATGAGGCTTGATAAATAACCAGGATTCATAATAATTGAAATTTTCGAACATAATCTTTTGTTTCTACCTCACAGAGAGATTGTTGTTATTCCATAAACTATTAGTTTCTTTCTTCTGTCTAGAAATAGAAAAATTGCTTACAAAACCATTTTGCTTGAGAATGCTGAGAGTTGCAAGATATGCTCCTAACAGTGATGTTGAAATCAGACATATTGAGGATGTATTGTTTATCCTACTTATGTGAATTACTCCTGCTTCTTTCACATCCAGAGAAAAGCCTTACCTTTGGCGAGCTGCCCTGCTCTATTATACCAGCTACATGGCTTCCAAACTCTCATTCAAGGAACTGTTCAATGATTTGAGCAAATTTGTCCAGAGTCCCCAAGTCAGATGGGATTACTGCTTGAGGGCCAAGAGAGGCCAGGTGGACACATGCAGGCCAGGTATGATTGGGCCAAAATCTGTTTTAGAAACTCCCTAGACTATCAGGATTTAATTTGAGCTCAAACATGTTGTTTGTATCTCTGTTAGAGATGATGCCATCATGAGAATAACAACTTTGTCAGGTCAGCTCTTGGAGTTGTCATCCTTTAGCATACTTATGACAATGAACCACAAAAAAAAAAAAAAAACCTATTACAAATTCAGTCAACCTCAAAACTGGTTTTCATCAGGCATATCTCACAATTTCATTAAACTGATCCAATCCAACTGTTACTTTGGTACTTGCAATTTTGTTTAACTGTTTTATTATTTGGAACAACACAAGTTTCAATAAAGAAATAATGCTATAAATGTGTTCAGATATATATTGTCTTTCCATAGTCATGTAGGGAGCATTATACATTCAATTCTGAATGTTTCGTAAGATCAGAATCGTAAGTTATGTATTTCAACTGCAATTTCATTTGCTTGATATACGGCCATTTTGTTGTTGCAGGATGCTTTTGTAAAGACCAGGTGTATCTAGAGGGAGTCTTGCAGCTTCTCAAGAGGCGAAAATCTTTAGATTTTCATATGCTTGTACGACTGGGTAAGGTATCGTTTGAGGATGTTGAACGCTCATGTGTTACAGAAATTGCTCAGTTGGAGAACACCCGCATTCCATGGTTCATGGATGATCTGTGTGTTTACCGGAGGCAGCTGGATCACATAGCACAGACAAATGGTCTCACAAATGATGTCCTGAGCACAGTAGATTAACTCAGGTCAGCCACACTCATAAGATTGGAGGAATGATATTCTTAGTGATAAAAGAAATCTCTGGTTGTTGTTGTTGCTGCTGCTGTTGTTGTCAATGTTGCCATTTTCAGTGTTGTAAATGATCCAAAATTATCTGGGAATTTTCTGGAGCCAGTTTCATCTATAAAGGAAAAAGGCTTCCATTCTGGGATAATGCAACAATAAAAGACTATGTGTCTGTGTGGGGAAACTGTTAATATGAAACATCAAGATATAAAAATATTACAAGTGAAATTATTTGCTTGGGAAACATTGTTGGGCGCTGTTTCTCTACTTTAATGGTCCAGCACAAACTAATGTGGTGCATATCATGCAAAGTCAGTTATCAAAGATGATCTAACAAGTTGTTGAAATATGACCCAAAACAAGGTCTGTATTACTATTAAATGTACAGCCTAACTTCATGCTGGGTACTGATCAACTCATACGATTGATAATTGATTAAGGGAGTAGACTATCTTTCTGTTGTAGAGTCTACTGCTGTCCCAAGGCAGAGCGATGTCTCTGACAAAATCGAGTTTTGTTATTTCATTGTCTTGTTGGACTTGTCTTGCCCATATCCTTTTTGTATCAAAAGCAGGTAGACGTATCTGCACCCAAAATAGTAGTTTTCAAAGCGTGAAACCCACGTAAGTGAGTGTTTACAACCACACAGTCAATGGCAGAGCGACGCATCTGTAATTCCCAAGGCAGAGCAACGTACTGAACACCTTATCTGCTTTGATGTGTTTTCCCACCAAAAGTTAATGGTATGATCTGTTGAACCTTGCATTAAAAACAGGTAATACTTAGAACTAACACTATGCAAAGTCATGATTAGAAGCATTCATAACTTTAGACAGGCTAAGCATCTGAAGTCTTTTGCATTTTCCTCAAAATCATGAAATGCACAGATACGTCGCTCTGTCTTGGGATGGCAGTATAGTGCATTACTGTGGTGTGCACTGCTCTTATCTAATTCAATGCATTTTACATGCAAATTTGCAAACCAGAATGCCAGATAGAATGCTTTTCCTTATGTGGCTGTTGATGTGAGGAGCATTTTATCTGAAAATACAGAAGTTACATCACCAGCAGATTTTACTCATGTGTCTAGCACAGATTAATGCATGTAGTGATAGAGGGGTTTTCAATATTTGTGTCTCAAGAATAAGCCAAGTGGAACTAAAGGAAAGGACTGACTCTCATAAAGATATAATGAGAATTAACTTTTAAAAGATCAAAGGATCCCTAACACTGTGTGCATAAATATGTCTTAAATACCTGTATGAAAT
Organism: Ellobium chinense; assembly: GCA_033807755.1. Classification (NCBI taxonomy): domain Eukaryota; kingdom Metazoa; phylum Mollusca; class Gastropoda; order Ellobiida; family Ellobiidae; genus Ellobium; species Ellobium chinense. The sequence goes on from JAWQUT010000498.1 coordinate 40,090, forward strand.
GTAATGGTGAAGTAATGACAGTATTTTGAGATAAATCTTCCCTAGTATCAAAATCAACAACAGAAACAAAGAGCACTGTTTAGTTCTTTGATGCACAATTGAATGAATGCAAAATGTATTGAATGAGACAAGGACAGTGTGCACGACAGTGGTACACTATTATCTACAATAGTAGAGTAATCTACTCCCTTAAATCTTTCGGTCATTTAACATATGGTCATGCAACATCTGTGATCCGAGCATAAAATATACCATCAATAAAAATGTTAAGATAATCCATACAGTGGCAATGAACCTGATCTGTGACACTAAACCATCCAGAAAGTCACATGATTTTTCAGAGGCAGTGTTTTGCACTTTGATGTGCACTCTTAAGGGACAAGTCACAGGACTATGTGTTGTCTGTACACATCAGAGTTTGATATTATGGTTCCTATAGTGTTGACTTTTGAGTGCAGAAAACCAACTGGTTAATGCTTCAGCATCCTTTGTTCTACTTTAGCTTTAAAGTCATTTTAAATGCCACGTGCCAATGCTAGATCACTCTCCTGGCATGAAAAGCAGTAGATGAGCATTACTTGTCAAGCAAAAATTCTGAATTTCTTCAGTCACCCAGCCCTCCAAAAAGACTTAAGTTGCCACTACCATTCCTCTCCTGGTCAAAATCACCTGCGCCATCAGTATCAACAACCCTTGTAAGAGTTTAAGCAAGTGTTGGTACAGTCTTCGTTCATTATAAGGATATCCAAACTGTTGTTACATATCTTATTTTGAACTATTCACCAATACAGATAATAACATTCTCATTTTCCTGTGCATGCATTGGAAATGCTTGCCATAATAGTTTTTGATAACAATATACATTCTTGTATTGGGGTTAACATGGCTATTGTGTGACAGTCTGCAATAGATCATGTATCCCAGTAGACCTGTGATTGTGCAAATGTCTGCGGACAGTATTCATTTTTTTAAGCCTAATTAATCATTTACGATGAATAACCCATGTTAGGTTCAAAGATGACTTAGCTACCAAAACTGTAAATTTATTGATATGTCAATAATAATTGTTATTCAGTTTCAAAGTCCCAGAAAGATGTTTCTGCATATCAGAGATCTCATGATAAAAAGTTGGGCATTTTTACCAACAGCATTACATATAAGCTGTTTTTAGTGATGATTTAGTCATTATTTTATTTTACATGGAAGTGATTTAGTCATGAGAGGTTGCATTTCTGAGCCAAGTATTTATGGTCAGTATCAATATTTATTTTTTTAATCGTGCAGCCACTGTACATAATGCAGTTCTGCATTTACTGAGTCAGCAAGAGCATTCTTATCCTTGATGCCATAGAATACTGCTAAAATTAAATCATTTAGTTTGTTTATATCATGCTTGAAACATTTCCAGCGTAATACTTAAGAAATCTTTTATATTATATTATTTAATCTTTCATTGTTAGCACTTTAAAAGAATGATAGGTCTGCCACTTTAACCACAAGTCACAACACACTCAGAGTTATCCTGTAAATTTTCTTGGATTGCTTTCGTATTCTGATACTCAAGATTTATTTTACTTTTCTTCAATGTAGTGATCTGAATTTTTTGTGGGCTGAGCTCTGCGTAGCAGTCATCACCTTCTGGGGCAATTTTATTTTGTTTTAGGCCGAAAGTTTACTTTCTTATGGACAGCTCCCAGGGCTTAATTAATGGACAGGAAGAATTATGAAATCCACTCCACTTTTTACATGCGCAAGAAGAACAGCAAAGTGAGGCACACATTCAAGGGGTACACATTACATGCTTGCAGTATGTTTAACACACTTCTTGTACCACAGCTTTGTCAAATTTTATCATTTATCCTTTCAATTTTATAGGCGCACCATATAACACAATTCATAGTATAGCTTAGTTGTATTTATGCAACACTGGTGCACTATGATTGTGTCTGGTGGTACACAGTGTTAAAGCTTGTCCATTATCAGGTACTGCATACAAAGTTCAGATTTCTCATCCTTTTGATTGAATCTATTTTAGCATGAAAGTTCTTGTACCTTTGAGGTTCTAAAGCCAATGAAATACAATATCGTCATTAGAGGAGAAATTATTATCTATTTCTTGACTGATGTCACCTTTACACACTTTCTCAAGTCAACCAGTCAGAGCAGACACATTATTATGTACGTAGGACTGATAATGGTAAGGTGTAAACACAGATGCTTCCCTTCACAATAGATTTGGCCAGAGATGTCTGGCGAAATGCAGTAACTACTCTCTATTGAGAGTCAGAATATCTGAAAATGTTCAGAATCTTTTGATTAAATATGAATTTGTTTATGTGTATTGTTGTTTTTTTAAGCAAAATCCAGCATAGCTGTTGCCTGCCTCTTGCCATTTTCAAAGAAAATGTGCCAGTGTATTGTGACACGTTGTTGTTGAATAATTTCAATAAATGGCTTTAGTCTGACTAATATTATGTTAATTTTTATAACTTATAATGATGCCAGTGATCTGTCATGGCTATTTTGTTATTTTACTTGATAATCATTTGTCATAATCATACTTTTCTTTCGTCACTGTCTTAACTCAGTACAAATGTTTCTCAACATGTTTGTGGCATTTCCAATCAGGAAAATGCTAAAAGATGTTTTGAAGTGATTATAACGTATACAGTCGAGCATGGAAAACTCAAATTCATCTGGCCCTCCATTTCTTGTGTGAGTCTGTCGAATTTCAAGGAATACATGAAGCATAAGTATGGAGCAATAAGTTCAGATCTAAAAAGGCTGTTGGATGGAACCATCACTTCGACTTTTATGAGTTCAAGGTATTCCTGCTCAACTGAATATACAAAAAAGAGAAGCATTTCTACATGATGCATTTGGCTGAGTGGTGTTTCGGTATTACTGGAGTGCAGATTATAGAGACACAAATGCATTACATGTTATTTGGTGTAACTGATCATCTTGTAAAAAACTAACAAGGTCCTTGATGTCTTTCATACATGTATTAATACATATTCCTCTGCCAAAGAGATTGTGTCAAAATGTTATACATATATTCAAAATATAGTATTGTCTGTGTTCCACCTACAGACCATGTGATAGCAGTTAACTTGTTACTTATTCCAAACATGACCATTGGTGTTTTCAGGTCATGCCAAAGTTATTATGTACACACATTTTTATCAGATATTACAAGGACCCAACAATATTCCTGCAATTCCAGGATAAAAACCAGAGGTCTTTGGGGTAGTGAGGACATAACTGCTTCAACCGTATTATGACCACTCCCATACCATGACTCTATCCTTGGTATAAATGTCTGCAGAAAATATGATTTGGCCCTGACCCTCCTTGGTACTTTTATTACCTTGATGCAACTTGCATAACTTTCCAATGGACCATAAATCTTTTAAACCATTGTTCTAATAAGTCCATTTCAGCAGTATATTTTTATTACACACATGCTGTGTACATGTTAGATTCTAAAGCACTATAACTGGGCTTCTGTATTTGTGCTTTGAATGACCTGACCTTTTGCCCACTGATTGCATGTACTTTTGTGTGCAGGAGGATATTTCTTAAAGCTGTAAAAAAAAGCCACAGTGTCTTTTAATTATTTTGTTGTTGTTATTGTTTGGTTTATGATGCACACTGCAAGACATGACCACATTAAATTTGCTAAAAACATAGTCAGCATGTGCAGGTGTGCCAGTTAATGTTTTGCCTTCCACATAGGTGGTGCTCTTTTTTCATACTCACTTGCCATGCACTGTGTATATGCAAAGGCATTTTAATCCGGCTGTTTGGCAGATACCATGACAAGAAAATAAGAAAATAATTGGTTGAAACAAATCTGTGTAAGTGTTGCAGGATTTGTCTTTTGGGGGGAAAGGGTTAGATGTTAAAATCTGCTGAATATCTTCTCATTGTGCTGTGTTCCAGTTGGAGATGCTCCTTTTTGCTAAGATATGTTTTGACAGAACTGATCATCTTGACTCCATGAGATCAAGGGTAATTTTCCTGTCAAAACAAGGATTTTGACTAATCACAAAGTATTAGTATGATATGCAAGCTTAATCTCTGTGTTTTCATCACATTAAAAATAAAAATTTTGACGTAATATGTTCGATTGAAATATAGTCATGAGGTGGCAGAGGGTCACCCCCATGCAATGGAAAAAAATTAAGAAAAATTGCAGTTAAAGACTAGTTTAACACTCTGGAAGTCATTTGTCTAATGAATCCCAATAACCCATAAAAGTGTTGTTCTTGGTGTACAGAAATGAATTTACTCTTTATTTGCAACAAACAAAACTTTGATACTTGATCGCCCAACCATCTTTAAAGCCTGATATCTTAGTCTGTAGTCTAGAGACAAAAGCCTCATTTTAACAGGCTGCAAGACACATATTGAAAACATGTCAGGTAACACATTCATCACCCACTGATCTCATTATGATGATCTAGTCTGGATTGTTTCTAAACTGTAGTTTATAGTGTTCAAGAAGCCATGACAGCACCACTCACACTGTTAAAATTGTGGTCTGTGGTTGTGTTGTCAACAAACAGGATCTCATAATTTAAAAATTAAAAATTTATTTAAATAGTTTTGAGTATGGTTATAGGCTAAATGAAATATATCACGGAAATAAAGATGCTTGAACATGTTTCAATTTTTCTTTGTTATTTTTCTTTATAACATGTTGTAGCATGTTTCATTTGTTTGCTCAGTATTCTTACATGTGAAAGGCAGCTTGAGTTAGTGAATGATGTGATTCGTTTACCTTAAATAATAAAAGTCAATATTTGAGACACTCTCGTTCAATAAGTCATAAAATTGACTTGAAACTTCAGGTATTCGTCACCATCCATAGACTCTCTCCTTTTTTTTTTTGACAAAAACATGGCAAATCTGTTCATCACTGTTCATTCCTTTCTACTACCATCCCCCGCATGTTGTGGGACCTCCCTGACCTTCATTTAGATCAGTATTTATGTTTAGCCCCATGACAGTTACAAAGGAAGGTCCATTGTTGGCCTCCAATTAGGCCTACATATGCGCTTCACTTCATCAGTAACAATCATGTGAGGAATATCTCACACCTTAAAACACCTAACATAGAATGTAAGGTCATGAAGACCCACAACATATGCAGGAGGGCATTTTCTATATAAAGTGCAAGATCAAGGGAGATCCCAAAAGGTATGGGAAACATAGTAAATGGCAATGCACAACAGGGTTTAAGGAGTTGCACAAAGACAGTCAATGAAATAATATTCAAGACATATGCAGCAGTCGAAAGAGCATAGTAGCAGCATTCTTTGAGAAGTTTCAAGATAAAAGCATACTGCATTATACAATGGAAATCCATTGCACCGAAACCAAAGAGACTGGACAAAATTAATACAGGGTAACCATTTTTCAGATTAAGGGCAAGTGCGGCACCCTGTAGGAGTAAAATTGTGTAAAGTGAGTTTAAGGCAGTTTTTTAAACAGCAAGATGTCCTTTATCGAAACCTGAAGTTATTTTCATGATACCTGTCTCAAAAAGTGTATTTTGATGCAAAAGGAAATGATTACCCTTTATCAAATGCATCTATTGGGTAATCTTTATCGTCAAGTATCTCAAAATCACAGTTTTTCGTCACTCTATTCCTTCGATCTGACTTTTTTCTGGTCCAGTTTACATAAAATTTTGCATAACAACTCTCCAAGCCCCTGTTTTGAGAATGTCGTGGGCTTTTCTCGATATCTTGTGTTTTTGGTTTTTTTTTCAATTTTTAAAGTTGAAAATTTTCAAAATTTTCAATGTGTTTTTATGACATTTTAAAAAAAAATATTTTTTAAAAACTATCCAAGAAATCAAAAAAAGCCCGTGACATTCTATTTTAAATAAAGTGATCTTTCAAATGAAAAAAAAACCAGCATCCTACCATGTATTGTTCTCCAGATCGAAGGGTTCAAAGTTATGCAAAAGTCATCCATATTTTCCAATATGGCGGCCAAACAATTGGCGTTTCCATAGCAACGGAGGGAGGAAATTGCGAAAAACCCCAGTTTATCTTCCTTCCTGGCCCTACGTGACCCATTTTTCACCCCAAAATGACAAAGTTCCCTTTATTAATGAAAATCACCTTGTTCTGCCGCACGTGCCCTTAAAGGGAACACCTATTCAACCGCAGCAGCCAGCAAAATGCAGAGAAGTAATGCCTTTCTGAAAGGTCAGTGTTTACAATGTGATGCAGAATTGTGATGCAAACATTTGCAATGTCTTTGTGAAAATGAATCACCGTAAGTCTAAATCAATTATGTCATTACTTTTGTGTTAAAAGTTAGAGTAGGAAAACAGGAAAGACTGAGGTTTTGCAGCATCACTTGGAGGAGCAGGGTTAAGATGCGTCAGTGGCCTACACTACAAGTTGTAAAGAAAAGGGTAAACGTGGTTTTAAAAAACTGCAGATTAAAGTGTAAAGAAAAGGGTAAACGTGGTTTTAAAAAACTGCAGATTAAAGGATCAATTTTGGATTAAAAGGTATTAAAGACATTTCTTTTTCATCAAAAGTGGAGTGAGCTTACGAAGAATATACAGGACAGCCAGATTTCCAAAAATCTATCAGATTAAATGGTTTTCAGATTTATCTGACTGCCACTATCTCATATCAACTGACTGTGGGATCCTCTTCAACTGCTCAATGTGCATCAGCTGTATCTTTTTTCTAGGCATCATAGACAGTAATCATACTGTACATTTTGGGACCAAATAACCAATGTCATGCAAATATTTGATGGGCTGGAGTATGTTGGCTTTCAAAAATTCTTGTAGATCTGACTAATAAATACCATGGGTGCCAATAAAGAACACACATTCACTTTCTTTCACCATTATCACTCAACAGTTTCAAGCAAAAGATAGTCAAGAAGTAAATGAGGTAATAATTTAATCAAACATGCAAATACATTTATAAAACGTAACTACAGTATATGCAGAAATTAAAAATCCATCGAGGCAAAATGATGTTAATTTTCAGGTTCTCAGTTTCTGTTTGACTAAAGAACACTGTTTAAAAATGTGCTACCCAGATACTATTAAGTACATGCTGTTACAGACTTTGGTGGTTGTTATATATTGTAAATATCATCTTTTGGCTATAAAACTTGGTGCAAAGCAAATTATTATGTCATGCTCAATGGGAGCCATTGCCTGAGATTACAAGGCAAAACAGATTCTGAATCGAGCACCTCTTGAAAAACTTAGATATCATTCAAACAATCTGTAACATTTATTAATAATGACAACTTCATATTTTCACTTTTGACATTCTAAGCAATTCTAAAATAGCTGTGGCCTTGAACAGGAGTCAGGTATACAGTCGAACCTATCTTGCGATTACAGTATATAGAGCCCATCTTGCCAAAGCGGACAGGATGTGGGATTCCATGCATAAATCATAATATAAATGCGAGAGTATAGTAACCATCTGCCTTTATGACCATGGACACCATTTTTTGGTTCTGATCCAACAACTGGATTCCATCTAATGGACACTTTAACACATAATTTGACACGGCATGCATTATCAGTCACCATGAGCAGCTGAATTGTGTGTGTAAACACTGTCATGTCTTCTATCTTAGGGTCCAACTGCCTGACCGATCAACCAAGACAATGAGGCAACCACAGAAAGATAATCTCCTTTGAACTTATGCATAACACTAGACAGGGAAGGAAAAGTACAGCTAGGTCTGACATGTAGAAGATTTTTATGACAGACAGAATGGATAAGACAGACAATTTGCCTACAACCATTCTTTCTTTGGTGTTATGCATCATAAGCTTAAGGGGTGGAGCAAGGTGGTGGCTTTAATTATTAGACATAAGCACTGTGATACTCATTTTTGTTGATGTTAAAATCTTGTTAAAGACTTCTATCAAAATCGTATAAATCAATAAAATACCAAGTGGCTGTTTATTGACTACCTTGTTTAATGTTTGCACAGGTTCTTCTTCAACAATTTCTAATTTACTGACATTAGAAAGGTAATTTTAAGCACTTTAGGCCAATGCCTCTGGTTACCACCAGCCCTTATGATTGTATATGTCCAGTTCTTTGCCTAGTCGTTATAGACAGGTTCGACTGTATTTACCATACCTTATCATCACATGTTGAGATAACATGAAGTATAAAAGGAATACTGAAGTAAAATAAAAGACACGTAATATCTTCCTACAGATGAACAGGCACTGATACTGAAATATAAATATGTACCTACAGACAATAAAATGATCAGATTCTAAAACCAGTCTGGGTCATTTAAATTTAGCAATGACACTATTAATCTCATAGCCAGGCACTGACTTCAAAGAGAAATTAAAACACTTCACTAGAAGGTATTTTCAGAACAGGTGTCTAAAATTTATTAATTAAGGCTCCTTAATAAATGTGTTATCCATGCATAGATGTGAAATATAATTGAGGTGTTGTTTATTACTGAGATTTTAATATGGCTTTGTATTCTAGTCATGTATGTATGCAGGTGAAGGTAATGAGTGTCTGCAAAAATGCAATAGGAATAAAGAAATCATAGTAATGTACAATCAGATCTTAATAGTCAAAATGTAAAGCTTCAGCCATGTTTCCGGCACAGCAAAAGAAATTTTAAATAAATCAGGAGAAAAGGTATATGGTGAATGGTACTGTAAAAGTGCTGGTTTTGAGAATCTAAAGCACACTGATAAATGAACTACATAGAATAACGTCTGCGGTCAGAGCGCTTTGGCATAATAATCCTATATTTGATTTATCACTGACCATTTGTATGAAAATGGAGCAAATGTGGAACCCTGTGAGAATGCCCGTAACTTCATGTTCATACAGATGATCTCCAAGTTCAGACTTGCTGAAACTTTTGATTTCAGGCCTGTCCCAGGACGATGCTATAGGCAATAAAGAGATGTTGAAATCAGTATGAATGAAATATGGCTGAGTTGTGTTTGGAAGCTTGTTCTTGCTGACTGGAGGAACAATGCCAACGTCACTTTGCATGTCCCTCCCTTATCATTGTTCATCTTGCTGTATTACTATTAGTAGAAACTCTTTGTCTGAAAAAGAAGGAAACAGAAGAAAATGACAGAAATAACTGTAAACTTCAGTTCCATCCATTAAACGTGAAGAAGCTTTGCCCAAGAATACCTCACTCACACAGCAGTCACTTGAGATAATTCTACATAATTACCTTCATAGATTATGACTTACTTGTTCATACATGTTTTTGAATATTACTTACTAAAATGAGAATGACAATTTGTTGATCTGAAGCAAGTAATCAGATGAATTATGGACTGCAATACATCTTCCTCTCCATATGTATTCAGATCCACACAATATCTAAATTATAATTCTACAAAAACAACCCAGCGAATCAACTTTAAATTGGCACGAAGAATTGTTGGATGTTGATCACTGTTCCTACTTACAGAAACATAGAAATGCTACTAGAGTTCCTGAATTACATTAAAAAAGGCATAATAACTGAATCATAAATTTGGGACAGAGTTTGGCCTGAAATGTATCTTTAGCTTGATGCTCAGTTGCCAGGTTAGTCTCTCTGCAGCACTTCCTCAAAGTGAAGGAGGACATGTTCTCACAAGGTGAATGAACAGATCTACAAGGCGTGAGCAGCAAATAAGGCATTGGTGAGAGCATGGGTTATTTGCAAAGGTGAAATAACAATGCTGCAGTTATGATAATCCATTTTTAAAAAAGATCAACAATGAAAGGTAGTACAGTGGAACCCGCTTAAGCGAGACACGCGTGAGCGGGACGTCCGCTTAAGTGAGACGAATGCCTGGGGAACGGAATTTTTGCTATTTAAATCTATACACGGAAATAGGGAAGGCAACCCGCTTAAGCGAGACGACTTGGAGCCAGATCTCTGTAATATACACGCTGTTTTTGACAGGAATGCTGCAAATTTTCACTATCAGACTATGTCTCAGTGCTTGTTTACCTGTGCCAATCAACTGAAAACCTGAGAACTACAAAGAAGCTTGTACCGACGGCCCTGATTACCCCCATTACGTTACGTGAGAAGTGATTGACACTACCTCCCCATAGCCTTCTGTCAGGATGTCAGGCAGTTGACCCTTCGGCGCACGCATGGACGAATCCGAGCGGACATCCTAGCCGCTGGTCAAGCCGCGCAAGCATCAACGGATCAAGATTAAGTAAGCCCCACCCCCTGTCAGCCACACTTTATCCTTTCTTCAGCTTTGGCAGTGATTGACACTTACGAGCCTTACATGACCATCATTCATGTTGCGTAAAAGCTTTTTGACACACGCCGCTCTCGTCGCACTCTGGCCAGATGTGGAGCGAGAAGTGTGACGCTTATCTTTGCCGGTGTTTACGATCATGTAAATTTGATCCCAAATTATTTTTGATCATTTGAATGGGGACCGGCGAACATCTCGACTTCAGAAATGTTAGACCTTTCATATTCTTTCCAGTTTTATTTTAACATGCAGTATTTCTCACCCCCTGATGTAGTCATGTCTCCGTCTTTTAAAGAAATTGTTTTTTTAATTTTCAAAGGAGAGTGGTGAGAAGGCTTAGGTGCTTTTTTGAAACCAACCAAAAATTCCGTTCCCCGCAAAGAATGACTAATAATATGCTCTGCAAGTCTATTGAAAATGCAGTTAGGCTGCAATAAGTATATTTTAAACAGTACAGATACAATTTAAATATGACTCTGTTGTCACACCTCACTAGCAACAAGTAATGATATCCCTTAACTTGAATGAAAAGCACAAACTAGCTAAGAAATCACTTTATAATGGAAAGTCCGCCTAAGCGAGACGCCCGCTCAAGGGGGACGATTCATCAGGAACGGAGCACTGTGTTATGACAAAATAAGAAGATCTAACCAGCTTAAACCACGAGCATACTCCCTTTACCCAACCACTTCCAAGAAAATGCAGTCTGAACATTAGGATTTACATATGGCTTAGTTCGTGATTGCACTGCTTTGACATTTAAATTAAAATCCAACCACGCACGCCTGAGAGCCAGGGTTGGGCACGTTCACGGAAAATCGGGAACTGCATTCCGTTCTCCATTCAGTGCCAAAATAGGGAACTGCGTTCCGTTCCCCGTTCAGCCGAGACTTTCAAATTCTGTTCCGTTCACCCGTTCCACGTCTGAGGAACTTAGTTCCGATCTCCGTTCCGTTCCGTTTACTTTTCCCGCCGAAAATAGCACGTGTTTCCGACTGCTGATTTCACAAAGGGAAACGAGGATTTTGATGTTTAATGAATGTTACTCTGTGTGTGAGTATTTTCCATGGAGAAGTTCAGTTTCGGAGGCGCAAGATATAACTGTTGCTTGGTGATGAAGAACATGATACCATTCATCCCTTCCTTAAAGGACAAAAATAAACCCAAAAACATCCAGATTCATTTAATAACTCTGAGTAAGTGCAGTGTGCGCCACAAAAACAGAAAAAAATTTGAGCCTCTCCTCCTTCCAGAATTCACTGCAAGTGAGAGAATCTGGAGAAATTACATGTGCACATACCATA